>LPNX010009006.1:613021-752936 GCA_001517045.1 Pseudotsuga menziesii | reverse complement strand
GTTTTTAGATTTGATTATGAAAAGTGAGACCGCCTACTTACAAGAAACAACTCTCAAACACTTGAGTTAACCCACCGGACTACACACACATACATATATGCTACAAACAAATTTGATTAAATATGCTTCATTTACATTAAAAGAGTGTATGTCCTTAAAAACATTTTACACAAACCTATACAAATAGTTTAACATAAGTGTTTGGTTTGTAACATTTACAAATAACTTAGCATTAATATTTGATTTGTGTCATGAAGTACTTAAAAGTTTAATGCGTACTTTCTACAATCTACTATGAGGAAGAAGTGTAATTGCGGCAAAGAGGCGCTTCCTACAACCCAAGTGAGTGAGATGTGTCACGTTGGTAATGCTACATGACACGTGTCATCTCTAAAAAAATTAAAATTAAATATAAAAAACAAAGAACATGTTGGTTCCAAATTAAAAAGAAAAAAACAAATATAAAATAAAAATAAAACTAAGCATAGCTTGGTGGGCTAGTTAAAGTGGTTGAGTGCCTTAAGTTGTGAGAATAAGGTCTTGGGGACAAATCCCCGGGTGGTTACATTGAGAGGATCGAATCCCTTGAGGCTAGCACTTCGGTTTACACATGAAAGGACTTAATCCGTCTCTTAACTCTTGGTAAATCTATAATTAAGTAAAAAAATTCTAGTAGAATCAAGCAATATGGTTTTTAATACATATGTAATCCATGTAAAATAGTATTCACAATTAAAAAAATATTTACAATTTTATTATTAAAATTCTTTCCAAATGTTAACTCCTTGGTTATGGACTGGCACATTAAAAAAATGCCATAATAATAATATGCTTCCACTATTGCCATACCATAATAGTATTTGTTGGTATTTGTATGAATCAAGTTATACATAATGTCATAATAAAAATATGCTTCCATTATTACCATACCATATTGGTTTCTATTTGTATGAATCAAGCTATACATAGATTGCAAACTAAAAAATAATCTTAAATCAAAGTTGTGGGAGAAATCATGGTTGATGGTTATGGTCAATAATAAACAATTAAGCAAGCTAAATGGGTTGTTATAAATGAGGATTGAGAAATCCATCTCGTCTAAAATCTTGGACATTATCCACGAAAGAAGTTGAAGGAATTCCCTTGCTCGTTTGAAGGTTTATCTCCTTCATCACAATATTTCTACATGGCACACTACTGCTACAGGCAAGTCTTACTGCTTCTTGCGTTGCAGAAGTACCATTGATCCCTATGTATGACACATTGCTAACTTGCACAGCCGAAGTCTATATACACCACAATGACAACCACGAGAGTCAATGCTCACTAACAAACCTTGGATTAAATGATGATTCAACAAAACATTAAAGAAAATGAAAGGGTAAGCCAAATGCCTTGTAAATATACTTACTTGATTTCTGCATCCCCTTGCAGGGGCACAGTAATATTGGTCGATAATGATGGGATTTGAGACATTGCTCATTGTTACATCTTCGTAGCTAATATCTCGGGCATATCCTGAACCCCCCTATAACAACAAAATTATGGATTGAGACTACATTGGTGATTAGTTTCTATGCAATATAGCTTATAAACTTTATGCATACCTTATAAAATTTTGAATCAATAAATTAGAGGAATTGTGATCAGGAATTTGCTGTGGAAACTTGTATTACCTGCCATGTTTTTATACGTAATCCATTGGTTGTACCATTAAGATGAGCTCCATGAACTACCACATTTGAAACTATATCTCTTGCTCCATTTTTGCCAAGGCTTCCAATGCTATTCACGCAAAAATATCAATTAAATACATATTGGTGATCCTATCTAAGAGTAGTGGATAACATCATCACTATAATATCATTATGTATAAATTATAATTATGTCTATAAGCATTTAGATATTGTCTCAGATTTTGGACTTGATTGAGAGGATCAACAAGATTAACCTAAATGTAACAAGTGTATAGCAATGATTCATTTAAATGCATTTTAATTAATATTTAAATAAACTTTAATTAAAAGATAGTTAAAAAAATTGGTAACAATTTGTTTTTACTTCTACATATGCTATAATAATAAAAAAATTAAAAAATGAGTGGCTTTTCGTTACAACTTTTTCTAATAGAAATGCATGCAATTGCGAGGTGATAAGAACATGAATGGTCACGAAGGAAGGACAACGTTAGATGATATATCTATATATATCTTATATTGAAAAAAATATATATATATAAAAAAATGCAAAAAAAAATCTATTCAGTTTAGCATATTATTACCTTATTCCATGTCCAGGTCCACAAATTAAGTCTTTGATCTGAATATCTGAGCTCCCTGTAATTATAGAAACACAATCGTCTCCTGTAGAATTTGATAACATTGCGACATTCATTTCTTTTGGATAACATCAATCACTTATACAAAACAGAAAATACCAAGTTTATACTATATACCAACCTGTTCCGATTTTCGAATTTCGAATCACAATTTGTTGAGAAGAAGCGATGTTAATGCCATCTGTATTCGGACTATCCTCTGGGCCACTGATTTGTAAGTTGCTGACTTCAACATCTTTGGATGCAAATAATTTAATATGCACCCCTGGACTGTTCTGGAACGTCAAATTCTTTAAAATTGCTTTTTTGCAAAAGCTAAGGGCCATTGCCTGCATTTAAATTGTGAGATCATTAGCCAGAAACTACGAGCAGATTGAGGTCATGCAGTGAGTTTTTGGAGGAACTTACGATTGGGGCTATGTTCACGCAACTCTGTTCAGCAGAAAAATACATGGTACTTGTTAGTAATACGTCTAGGGATATGGACATATATATATAACGAATAATATTATTTTGGGTTTTCCATCAGATGTGTCTTACTTGGCTCTTGTAGTTCCTGCAATTATACGCCCACCATTTCTGGCCGGATCCATCAATAATGCCTGGACCTTGGATAGTTATACCTTCTACATAGGTGAATTGTAACCAAGAATCTCGGGGATTCCATGGATCGAGTGGAGCAACTACTGTCCCTGATATCTGTTTAAGAGTTCAATATGATAAGAAAACTGTAATAAATTTATTCTTTTATATTATTTTTGTCAGAAAATATATATTGCAGAATGAAAATGTTTTGTCAGAAAATATATATTGCAGAATGAAAATGGCTAGAATTATTCAGCATGCTGTAGGCTATTTAATGTGGCTGTAATAGACATGTTAAGGGTTGGATCTAAAATGGTTTGAAATCCAAGGGTTAACATGCCTGGTACAACTCCATAAAATAACCTACATCAGGTTGAATATTGATTGCCAATAAAAACAACTCCATAAAGTAATCTACAACAGGTTGAATATTGATTGGAAATGAAAACATCTTGATTATAAATACCAGAGCAGTTAAAGTAGGAGCGGTGCAAGGACCCTTGAAGTTCATAGGTTTGACAAGGTACTTCCTTCCTTCTGGAACGAGAAAAACAGAAGGGGACGTGCTGGTGCAAGCTCCTGTCCAAGCTGTCAAGAAGGCCTGCTCAAAACAATTAAAGTCATTAGTTTTTTTTTATGACGAGGAAAGGCGAGCTCAAATTTGTATTTTACTAACAAGGATAGATTTTTTTGCTATCATTATACTTCTAAATGCATCCACACAATCCCTGGAACTTGAATGACATAGATAAAAAAAATGCTACTATTATATTCTAAGTGCATCCTCATAATCCGCAAACATAGAATGTATCCACAAACATATAACACGAGCTAATCGAGATTGAACCTATAACATAATACATAATTGACGCCTAAAAAAATAAACAGTCTTACCTTGCTGTCGTCTGAGAAGCCGTTTCCAGTGGCTCCATACATATCCACGTTAAAGACTGAGACACCTGCCTTAATATTGTTTGCATCCACCGATTTCTCTACTCGTCTACGGTCAGAATCCATCTTCGTTTTTTGTTTTGGTTGCAGTGTGTTTTGGGTGGAAGCGCTTGCTTGGAGGAGGAGGGTAACGATGCATATGAGCACCAGGAGGCGGGGATTTTCAGAGACTGTAGACTGAAGCATGGCTATATCTTGCTCAGAAAGAAATAAAAGAATATACGTGTGATCTAGTCCACCCAAGTTGTGAAACTGTGAATATTATTTGAGAAGTGTGGGCAAGAAGGGGGTTTTTTAAAGGGCTGGATTTGATCACGGGGAGAATGAGGTCATGAAGGAAAATCACGGAGCAAACGTTTTGGATCGATAGATAGACTATTCTACAAGGAATGGCATCGGATTAGTAGCGATGTGTGAATAGCAATTTCCGTTGGCATAACGGCAGTAGATACTTTCTATGCAGCAAAATGGAAAGTAGAAGAAACATGTGATAATTTGCCTGGCTATTCCATAAGCACGCTATAAACCGCACTCGCAGCAACCAATTAAGCCAATTTTCATGCTATTTTTCGTAGATTTTTTTGACAATAGGCCACCAAGGAAAATGTCTAACCTGAACCCTATATGGTTAGAAAATAGCTTAATTTAGTTTAGCTTAGCTTGAATGTGGAAATCGAGTTTCGAAGATTCAGTTAGCAAATTACTGTTTCCATGAATCCTATCTCGTTAGAAAATACCTTAATTTAGTTTATTTTGAATATGGAAACCCAGTTTCAAAGATTTATTTGTAAAATTACTGTTTTCATTTTTGTCTTAAACACTTTATGGTTGGTAGGAATCAATAATAGGTTAATGATTGCTAAAATATGATAGAATGAATAATCATATATTCAAAGATGTTTGAGGTCATATTTGGCATGAAAAATTCATGGAATAATGTTTTGGGAAAAAAAAATTTGAATATTGTTTTAAGAGTGAAATTACATGTTTTTTTCTCAGTTTTATTTGATGGAAGAATATTTTAATAGCCATAAATACTTATTTTAAGGAAATAAAGGCAATGCTTATTTAATGAATTTTTTTTAAAATTAACAATAAAAGTAGTATGATTGTTAATATTTTTAAGTAAATATATAAAATAATTCTTAATAAAGAAATAAAAGTATTTTTTCACACACATCCAAAATAACCAAAGATAAAAACCAATGAAGAAAATAGACAAATGTATAATTAGAGATAAGTGACTACACGTCTTAATTCTTATAGATTTTATAGTTAAATAAAGGACATTATGTCAATGTTTTTAAGCCTGTTTTGAAAGTTTTACATTGTAACCTATTATGATAGAGTATTATGTGATGTCATATTATATGATAGAGTATTGTGTGATGTCATGTTAATGAATGTTTCATCTTTTATTTAGTTGTCCATGTTTGTGATAAAAAAAATGTTCAAGAAGTTGAAAATAATTTCTGATTGAATTGCTATTATTTTAAAGAATTTAAGTTCATAACTGAAGATAATTGTTATTATAGTAAAAGTCGAAGAATTATTGTTTGAATTTTTTGGAAGGTACTCTATAAGGATTGCCACTAAAATATTAGGAGTGCTTTAATAGATCACATAGTATTCATATGGTTTTTCTACCAATAAATATGAACTCACTTTGTTTTTAATGTACGGATATTAATAGTAGAGAAACAATGCATGCCTACAATTTCTTCCCTTGGAAATAGAAATCCTTATTCAAGGATGAGTGATGAGTGATGAGTGAGATATTGATGTATCGTCTACAAATCAATGGAATGTATTTGATTACAAGGTGTTCTAACATGTGTGGAGGCTCGCTAATATTTTATGCATAGATTCACTTGGTGATTGAATTCATCTTCTTAAGGAAATTTATATTTTGGGTATCATAGCTAGTCATAGAAAAGGAGAGAGGGACTTTATAACTATTAGAGGAGTCCACCATATGATGGATTGGATTTATGCAACGGTCATTTGTCATACATTTCCTGGAATGAAATGTTCACCATCCTAACTTTGCTTTATTGATCCAACAACACAAGTTAGTTAATATGGGAAGGAGAAGAAGCGAACAATGGATAAGAATATGAAAAATAACTTAATGTTGATAAGGATGCCTTGTTTAAGATTTCTATTTTTTTTTATGTTTTTTAATTTTTTATTACATATTAACTAAATCTTTATAAGATATTAATTTTTTATTTATATTGATAAAAAAATGAAGATAATAATTTATAAATTTTCAAATTAAATTATGTATTTCTCTTTTACTTATATATACATCATGATTTCAATTATTATTATCTGTATCATTTTATTCTAATTAATACCTTAATTTCTTTTTGTTTTAATTAAACTCTAACCATAAAAATATAACAAATAATATTACTTGAATTTTCATACAATATACCTCTCTTGGATTTTGTAATTTAACCCATTAATAATATGTTCTCTAGCTATATAGTTGTTTCTTAAAAATAACAGAACTATATTTAACATATTTTATCTTGGAGATTCCATGTATCACGTAGACCAACTAATGTTTTTCATCTCTATTAGATATTCACTAATAAGATATATTATAATCCTATTAATATCGATTATCATATGTTTTCATTAAAAACTAAATATTGCATAGTGAAGACCTTTTTGTTTATTGTCACCAAAAGCATCAAATTAGTAGCCTTGTAAGGATCCTTGGCTTGACCAGGCACTTCTTCAACACGAAAAGAAAAATGTTACCTGATTGTGCGTGCTCCTATACAATGAAACCCAATCAAATCAATGAATATAACAATGTCTAAGTTTTACATGATCATAATATAATAAAATGTTGCACATATGTAATTGGTTATTATATTTTTTTTATTTAAAAAATTTATAAATAATATAATTTTCTTGTTCTTATGTTGGGTGTAAAAGAAGAGTGAGATTCTTGTCCTCTTGAAGATGAACCTACCTAAAAGGTTCAAAACTTGTGGAATTGAAAGATTCTCACCATAATTTTATACTTACTCTTTGTAAGTTTTAAACCTATGCAGAGAAGCAAAGCATACAGATTCTTTTAAGAAAAATAGAGACCACAACACATCATTCACACATAAACACAAAGATTTACCCTAGAAACCCTTAACCGGGAAAACCGGAAAACCTTGGAGCCACACCTCCTATTTTATCTTCATTACCTTATGAAATCCTCACAATACAAAATATATCCAAATACCCTAATTTGTTAAGCCGGATTAGAAAAAGCTTCCAATCCCTTAACCAGGATTAAGTTACATATTTTTAGACAAATTCTAAAAATAGCCACAAATAACTATAAATAGCCATAAAATCTATAAATAGACAAAAATGTGCTTTTGGGATCGTCAAGCTGCAACGCTAACATGTGCACCTCCCCTCCATACGCACATGCAAAGAATATAACATATACCCAACAATTGTTTTGGAACCCAAAATGAGTAGCAAAAGAAGAGGGCACTTCTGGTTTTGTTCTGAGATTATTTTGGGGTTGTCCATGCTTCATCACATCAGTGTGTTTGTCCTCTCAGACGAATTAACGATAAGTAATAAGTTCTAAAAAGTATTTTGTATCTTCATTGCAGGTCTATAGTATGTACCGAGTTTCATAACAGTAGTAGCATCCTCATATTTTGTCACATTCTGAATGCATTTCCTATAAGGGAAGTCCTAGTAACAAGTACCAAACAATTGGATGATCAATGAAATGAAGGAAATGATTCACTAATTTTGGCATTCAAAACTTTTCACAAGATGTCAAACAAGATGAGAAGATCAAGGAGAATGAAGAGTTTCTTCTGAGAGTAGATGGAGGAGCATCAGTTAATAACCTTCTCATGCAGATTCAAGTAAGTTGCATATTTTCCCTCTGTAATTGAAACATAAAACACTGAAATCCTCTTTCTTTAGCATATTGTGCATCCATGCAATTTTTTTTATCATAACCATAATACATATATGATATTATGTAAGTATTCATATTGTTTCTTGTACATAGGTGAGGTACACATGTAGATGTTTCACATTTAATGAAATCCTAATATCTTTCCATTCAAAGCATGTTTACCAAGCAAAGAGAATGCAACCCCCCTCCTATTACTAAACATTGAGATTCTGCCCAGGATTCAAAGTACTCTTAGTATTTTGGATTATAGAGACAACCAATAAAGATCAAACAGTTAGGTCAAAAGCATAATTTGAAATTGTCTGCTATTAGAATTCATAGATCACAAAGTATATATATATTTTGATGGGAATCATTTCTACTTACAAATAGTAGAAACTTTCAATATATATATATGTATATATATATTGATGAGACACATACAAATAGTAGAAAATTTCAAAGTATATTATGTATCTTCACAAATAGGTTATGATTTCTTCGAGATGAAGCTTGATTAGAGCTTAGTGCTTCAACACCATTGTTAATCTTTAGGCTTTATCAGAGTGCTATTACTATTTGACATGATCTTATGTTCATGGAACGAATTTACAAGATAAAATATTATTGACTTGCATATCTTTCTTTATGTTAGTGACCTGAACCTTATCCTTTTGCAACATTTAACAACATAATTCTTCCAAGAAAAGTAGATAGTCAAATCAAAATGGAATATGTTAGAGTCAATGGTGAACAATGTTAACATCTTTAGTCCAATATTGGTAGTCTCTATTTTTTCTCAAACATGTTTTGATAACATTGTCACAATCTTAACCTGATTATTGTAACTGCAATTTGTTTTATCTTGGGATATTCCTTTGCAAGTCATTTTTCAGTGAGTTAAACTATGAGAACATTGAAATCGAACTTAAATTTGTGTTAAGTATATCTTGTTTCTCTCTCTCAAGACAAATGAATTTTATCCAGTACTAAGCTTTTTGTTTCACAAGCCGATCTAATGGGAAGCCTAGTGCTAAGACCTATAGACACAGAGACTACTGCATTGGGCATAGCATATGTTGCAGCTCTGGCCACTGGTGTTTGGATTGAGGAGCATATATTTTCCTCTAGAGCTAAAAAGGAAGAACATACAATATTTTATCCAAACGTTAGTGATGAGGACAAGAGAAAACAATATGAATCATGGTGTAAAGCTGTAGAGAGGACATTTGACCTTGCAAATCTTGCTTCATGATGCATACACTATTTCCTCCTTTACTATTGTACATACTACAATCTACACCTATTATCTTTCATTGAATATTTAGAATAAATGATACATTGATCGGGAAAATTTGCTTGATTTTATTGGAGTTCCATCTCATATCGAGAATTATTGATATTGAATTCGTATAACAAAATTTGGTGTAGAATAAATTGTTTTTATTGTCACAATGTCGAATAAACTTTTGTTATTGTCGCAAAGTTTGGAGTGTAAATAAATGGAAAGCACCATATTTTATTGCATGAAAATAATAAATAGAACCAATTGTTAGTCTTACTTATCCCTTATTTCTAATAAGGTGCAATTTGAACTTTGATTAGTCTGATTTGGTTTTTTGAGCCATCAAAGTCTTTCATAGTAGTCTTCTTTTTAGTGAGGTAATTTTTATTGCATGATTCATGGATGCATTGAATGTTATATTATATGTTGCAAAATACAATAGTAAGACAACAACATTTCAGTCTTTAAGTTAAACATTTTAAATGTGTATTACCAGATCCTTCACCCCTCCTTAGATATGCATCGAGTATGAATCCTTTTCAAATGGGTCCTTCATGGATCCATATCTGGAAGCGATAAAACACAGATCTATATTGGATTTGAAACATTTTATAAATCAATGTTCATGGAAATTTCAATTACTGGAATATGACAGTAATTGATATGTGCCATACGACCAACCATCAACCAGAGTTCCCTTTGTGCAGAAACTTTGATCATGTACATGGGTGTCAATTAATAGCCTTTTTGTTTGAAGAAATCAATCAAACGTTTTCTCCCACTGCCCAGAAAACAATTGATCTAGCAATGGTAAGATATTAGTCAAGTTGCAATCCCTAATGTGACTTGCCTATCTTCTTGATCGTTCTCTCAACAATCATTTTACAAATTCAGAATTAATAATATTTAAAACCACATAGAACTGCGTAAAGCTCCATACCTGAAAATCCATTTTGTAGGTCTTTCAAGTTTTTAGTTTCATTTAAGTTATATCATCATTATGAAGGAATGCCAGTTGCCAAGACCAACCTATTTGGAAAATGAAATATCTAACATGTTCAAAATGGATCAGATTCGCCACTACGAGAACAATGGCTTCCATTTTATGTCTGAGAAGTGGAAATTCCTTTTAGATTTGTTTCACTGTCTACCATTTTCCTGCTTAGGGAGGTTGTCCTCATTTTTCGACTTGCTACAATTTTCACATTGTCTTTCTTCCACATGCGAAATTGTTTTCTTACAAGCATCAAACCCATGCACTATTGGTATTTTCATTCATCTCATTCGTCTATAAGAATTCATCATAATACAGGAGAAAAATACAGTATTGTCATAACCTGAATCTAGAATTTTCTAATGAAAAATATGCCGACGCTGTGAAAACCAGAGTTTTATATAAACCGTCAAAACCGGTTTCCCTTCATAGTATATTCACAATACCACCTACTTGCATGCCTTAGATAAATATTTGATATTTTCATCATTATAGACCCTTGTCTAGCTGTACATTTTGACTAAAGGTGTTTGATTTTTTAACAAAATGAAAGATTATATTCTCTGTAAAGAAGTCTTGCCAAAAATTCTTCAATTACATTTATATCTCAAGCAATAATGCTGGTAAGCATGGACCAGATGATTGGTTCTAGTAGTTGCTCTCTAGTATAAAACTTCACCACTCCACTTGCCCTTCTCTGTTCATCTCCTTTTGCTATCTACATAGACATCTTGACCACATTGGTTATCATTTTGCAACACTTAAATTACTAAAAGGAGCTCCCTATGAAAGGTGCCAACATTATTTCTCAATATAGTTTCCTATGAAAATTGCCAACATTAGTTTTCAATATTGCATCATTCTAAATTCTCATTTTTAGTGTTGCTTCTAGTGATATAAGGATTAAAACAACAACAATACTTGGTTAGAGAATCTCCAGTCCTTAAAGAAATGAATATGTCTCCTTTTTTTTATGCCTCTTGAACAAATATTGAACACTTTGAAGATCAAGAAAACTGAAGATTTTACAAATAAACTGCTAGAGTACTATATCTGTTGCTATAGGATCTTATCCAAGCTTCTTAAGTAATAAACTAAAACTTATATCAAGCATGAAAGAAAATTATTTCAATAGGAATCGAAAGTGGACATACACGGAAAGTATTATAGAGAAAAGAAAAATACAAAATGTTCGAAACATTACTCTCATAAGTTGAGTTCAAAAGTGCCTTCTCAAAATTCCATTGGGATGTGGGCCTAGTGGTAAGTGGGGGTATTAAATTATATACACTACTGAGAGATCTTGTGGAAGAAGAGAATTGAAATGAGAAATGCAGTGTTACTAAAGAATGTCTCATGTTGTTTCATAGGTATCATATTCGTCAGACGCTATTGCTGACTGGTACCCCAATTCAAAACAGTATTCAAGAACTCTGGGCCCTACTCAATTTCTTGCTTCCAAGCTTTGGGAACCATGGGAATTGGTTTTATGGTTTTGATGTGATGCAAGTCACAAGGCTAGGAACACATTTAATGTTTCAACTGCTTTATAAGAAAAATTGATATTTAATATTTATGTTCAGAATCTAATTAGAAATATATATTACATTCTATTGATCAGGTACTTGTTTGAAATGCTAAAGATCAAACAAGATGAGTTAACCAATATACAGAAATCTGATGTTATTGATTGGTATAATTCATTTCTAAATCCAATTTCCTTGAAGTGTCGTAGACTATGCATCCATGTATGGGGTTGCAATTCCCATAAGGATGATGCACCAAAGTCAACGAAGTTAGGTAATGTTATTGATGACATCTTGGCAATTTCTTCTCTACAATTTTTATTTCCTCTGTGGTCATTGAAATGGATTTGCTTCTGTGAGGGACAATGTGGTGACTTTTAACAAAAGGAAGAGAAACTTCATTTCTTTGGTTTTCCCATAAAGAATTTGGAAAATCATCACAACATTCAAACAAGAAAGTTTCTATCTATTTTATTTTATGTATGTTCTTTGGCTCAAGAAGTTGTTCAATTATTCTCAAATTTTCAGCAACAATATAAAGTTCACTGACTCTTTCTTACAATATTTCCATTCTATGAAGAGTATTAGGAGAATGAATGCTTATGAAAGGAAAAAATCATTTCTGAGGTCGATAGTGGAAGAACATACCCAATTTATTTTGATGCTGATTGTATTCCATACCATTTGGAAATGTTTTTGCCAATAATGGAGTTCCCAAATAAAGAGAACAATCCATATTGGGATGAAGGATTGCTGTAATATTCAGGCCAGCATCTTCTATAAGAAAAACACTCAGAGATGTTTCATATGGGGTGTTGGAGTTTCTATTAGCAGTCTTGACTGATGTAAGTGAGATTTCTTGTCTGAGACAATATGGGGCTAGAGAAGAATGCATTACATTCATCCTTGCAGTGTGCACCTATATCAATAAGAACTTTCCAATACTGGATTTTTCCTTTAAACATGATTTTCATTTTGACGATATGAGGGACGTCAGTATCTATTTTAGTAATCATATTGAATTATAATTCCCCTTTAGGATCTGAAGAAGGTTCAGCAGAGATTGAATATTCAAATCAAAGTTCAAGAGAATTCATGGGTTGTATAACTGGATTATTAGGAAATGCAGAAAATTTCCAAGGTGCACTATGTTTATCCAATTAGCCAGAGAAAAAGACATTGGAGCAGGAGGTTGAGGTATAGGACCTTGAAAAGAACTTGATGCAGTAGTAGTATAATAACTATTTTGATGTCTGATACTACATTCATTCCTGATTTCTTTCATTTAATTCTTCAAAAACTTGATTTCTTATACACTTCAGGAATAGTTCTAGGAATTATTTCATTTTCATCATCTTTCTTTCGGAATTGAGAAGTTATACGATCAAGAGAGAATAGAGATACATTAGGAAGAATCATACCTGGATTTATATCATTTGTCTTCTTATCTCTCTTAGTATTTCAGTTCCATCCAACTGTGCTATCAACATTGTTTGATACATTGTTCTGATATGAGGATCAGATGTTCCATTCATGGCTTCAGTAAGCTTTCTTATAAGGACATCTTTTTTAGATAGAGATCTTTTTCCTTTATCGGGACTGAACATATTCAGAACATTACATGAACATACATTAGGGTCAGTACATGCACATGATTCATATTCAGATTGACAAGCAGTACAATTTGGATCACTGCATTCTTCATCTTGTTCATCTTCTTCTTCTAAACTAGAATAAGCTTGAAGCTGATACAGTTGTTATTCAAAGATTTGATCATTTGCGTTCTGAACAATTTCTTCATTTTGATAAAAATCATTAGGAATATCTAGGACATTGATTTTTCCTTGTTTATTCCTGTAAAAGACTTGAGTCTTCTTCTTAGCCTCTTTACCTTGCCTTGAATGCTTCTTCAGAGTTGGACAGTTTTGAGCTACATGACCATCATGATATCCACATCTGTAACAGATCACAACTTTCTTTTGAGAATGTCCTTTTGGAGCAGTAAACAGTTCAGATCTTTTAAACTGAGGCTTTCTTTTGTGCACAATTCTTTTTCTTGAAGCATGTCTCCTTCCCACCTGAAAGTTTGATGCTTGAGGCGAAGAACTTTCATGATGCTTCTTCTTTCATGGCTTGGAAGTAGAACTAGTAGCAATATGGTATTTCTTGCACAATTTATTGTAGCTATGGCCTTTGGAGCAGTCTGAAGAAACTCTAGACATCATCATTTGGTTGCAAGTAGAAACAATCTCACCAATCACTCCTTGCCTTATAACTCCCCAAGCATATTTAGTCACATTATCAGGAAAAACCTTAGTGACTTTCTTTGCAAACCAATTTGGAAGAGTAGCAAGAAATTTAAATTTCCATTTAGGATTAAATGGATCATCAAATCTAAACAATATGGTGAGAAATTCAGTAAAATGAAATTCAAAGTTTGTGAAGTCATCACATTTCATTTTAGATAGAAACATGGCTTGAATTTGTTTGTCAGCAGTAGTATACCCAACAAAATTTTCAAGAATATAATGTAACATGCAACCAATCATGTTGTTTTGATTATTTCCCTGTGATTCAAGAATTGCAACTCCATTTTCGTTAATGAGAAACATACATTCCCAAAGATTCATAAGATTAGGATCTTCTTTTTGTTTTGCATAGAGCCAATTCTGTAATGTGCCTTCAAAGCCAACCATTAGCTTTCTGTAGGCATTAACTATATTGTTGTCATAAGATACATACGTTCTATAACAGACCATCATGGAATTAACAAGAATCCTGATTTCTTGTTCTGAACAACCATCTAAATTCCATGAATACATGCTTGTTGCATTCCAGTATTTATGATATGTATTTCCTGCCTGATCATACAAATATGGGGCAGAATTCCATTTGTTATGGTTTGTAACAAAATCACTATGGATAATATGTTAATGCCTCTTATATTTTATATTTATATCATTGTTCTAGCAGGGATGTGGAAGTTCATATAATATTCAACTTTTCTAGCTTTACCAAAAATTTTGATTAAATTTTTGTCATGGGATTGTCAATTTATTGTTTATGTGGTCAACATGTTAAGTCACTCTGAAAGTTGTTGCATGGAATATTTGAATTCTCATTTTGTATTTATGATTAGGAATAGATGCATTTGAACTAAGTCTAAAAATTTGAAGATGTGAAAAGTCTAGGAATGGAAAACCCAGGAGACATATTTTTTAAAATTTATACTATAAATATTGGCTTAAGGATGGGTACTTCGATAACCCCCTCTGTCTCCAAGGATGTACTTGTACCTATTGTATCTGCATATTGATGACTTCCTCTTTTATAAAGAAAACACATTGTGATCTCCTACATGTAGTTCCAAACGTTTTCATCCTTATTGTACCTGTACATGCACCTTATGTAATCATGAAATATTAATAGTGTTAATGAATTTATGGATCCTTGTTCCTTCTTAATAATTTTGGGTCTTGTTTAATTTTTATCTATTTACATGAATGTTTGAATTCCCATGATTCAAGGCTTTTGGAATATTGAAAGCAGTTTTTTGGAATATTGAAACTAAATGATATTTTTGCTGGTACATGATGTAGGGGATACTACATGTTTAATAATGATCAATTTAGATCATACTGTCAAGTTATGGAATGTGGAGATAGGAACTCAACTATTTTCTTTTAACTTTGAATCCCCAGCTAGAGCAGTGGACCTTGCAGAAGCGGATAAACTTGATGTGATAACCACATATCTATTTATGGAGTTTCCTTCAGCAATTCATATCAAATGCATTCAGAAGGATATTTCAAAGTGTAAGTTAAAAAATTGTCTTCTATTTTGTTCTATTAACTTATATAATGCCTTTTTTCATGATTGGTCGATGCTTTATGGATGCACTTTGTGAATGTCTTTTATTTTTAACATTGAATTTCTCCTGTTAGTTTGATGAGGTCATATGGCAATGGTTGCTTACTCTTGGGCCAATCTACTATCTAGCATTGTTGCTATTCTTTTTCTTGTCCCCTCTCTTTTTTAGTTTTTGTTTTTGGGTAACTTGCTTTATTTTTTCTATGGATAATATCCTTGGGGAAACCCTCTAGGAAATTCCTCACATTCCTTGAATGGCTTCTGGGGCCTTTGGTAAATACCGTTTGATTACAACATGTGCTCCTAATCCAGAGGTACTCTACTGGACTTGAGCCCATGACCTCTCAGCGACCTCTACCCTGAAGCTGGCCAGTTCAAACCAATGGAGCTAACCTATTGGGCTCTTGGGTAACTAACCTAAAAGACAATACCTCTAGGATAAGGAGACTATGGTATATAAAATGTTTGATTATGATTGGAGACTAGCTAGATCGATGGTTTAGAAGCTTAATTTTGATAGTCTCTAAACACAATCTACAATCTATGCCATGAAATGGGTTGATTCAAACCAATTGAGCTAGCCCATTGGGATTTTGGGTAACTTAACTAAAAGAAAATATTGCTAGGATTAAAAAAATAGGTTGGAAAAAGTTTGATTATCATTGGAGACCACCCAGACTAGTGGTTTGTAAGCATCAATTTTTGATGGGGTCTTCGAAAGAAATCTATGGAGCTCCTATGTTCTCCTTCTCAATGGTGCATTTCCTTTTCCAACATAACTTTGGGTGGCAAATGGTTATGGGGTTAATTCAAGACATTTTTGGGAATGGAATCTCTTGAGCTTGGATTTACTTACCTTTCTTTCTATAGATCATGGTGACATCAATCCCTTTATATGGGAAAATCACTCCCCACAAAAAATCATAACGTTGATGGTTATGGTCTTACAAAAAGGTTTTTGGTTGTGAGATGAAATCAATCTTATTCATATCCTTTCATTGCAAGAAATATTGCTTATAGTGGCACTGAAATAGTACAAGCATTCCAATATCTTCCCCTTGTCTTATTTGAAGTATTTCTTCTACATTTTTTTGTTATATATGTTGGATTTGAAAATACTTCTGTTAGTATCATTTGATTTTAAGAAATATTACTTAGAGTGGCCTTTAAATAACAAAAGCATGCCAATATTTTCTATGAGTATTCTTATATAATTTTTGTATATGTTGGATTTTGGTTGAAATACATTATTGGGGACAACTTGGAAGTTTAAAATTTTTATCATTGCATAGAAAATTGATGTAACAATGCAATTAAATTGTTTACTCAAGGGGGAGATTGGATTGTCGAACACACTAATGCTTGGATTGGTTATCATTAAAAAGATTTGTTTGTGTAGAATGTGATGAATTAAAATACAAAATAATGATTATCAAGTTACTATAGATACATAATGGCTTACCTTGTAATAGTCCTTCAAGTATTTCAATTGCATTTATTAAGTGCAAAAATTGTGGAAATTGAACCCAAGAGATAGAACAATTACACTCACAAAATTGCTAATCAAACATGCAAAATTAACATCAAAGGAGACTAAAATTGGAGCATAACACTAATTTGTATTGAATAAGTGTACAATAGCCAACCTTGTGAAGTAATAGGCTGGTTCAATATATAATTACATGAGATATTTGGATGCATAAGGATGCCATTCGAAATAGTCAAAAAGTAGGCTTACTAAATCTAGTCAAATTCCCCATAGGTGCATAAAGCAGTTTCCAAATCCACTTAGAGGCTCACGAATTGGAAAAGTCAAGTAGGAAAGCTAATAAGGGATGGAAATACAACTCATACATTATTTTATTAAGAGAAAAGGATGGAGGATTATGAGGAAAAAAAAAGTCAACTACACCTAGTCTTACTTTCCCTTTTGCAATAAATCTCAATAAAGCAGGCAACTTAGTAGAAAAAGTAGATTTGCGCTAGGAAGGATCTGTAATAAAGTAGACATGATAAATATGGTTTCCAAGAGGTTTTCCAGGTGCTCTATGACTCAGTTTTAGCAAGTTTTAATTCTAGGACATGTGTAAGACAACTTGCATAGAGTGGAATATAGGAATCTAGGCAAATAAGATAAAAATGGATTAATTAATGTCTAAGGTAGCTAAATATGGGTTGATTATTCTAACACTACCCCTTAAGCCTGAATTTATGAGTAAATATCAGAAAGCTATAGGGCCTATTAATAAGGCATAGTCACCCTTTACATACTGCATGTCCATTTAACCAAGGAAAGAGGAAAAAACCCAGTGGGAAAATCCTCCCTTAAACATGGACAATAAAACAAAATTTAAAAATATTGTCATCAATCATTCTTCATAGCATGATCAGAAATCCCCAGCAGTGATTTGAGATTGCTGAATTTCTTCTCACAAAAAACTTTGGTGAAGATGTCTGCTACTTGTTCTGAAGATGCACAGAAGAGTAGGTGAATGGTGCCATCATGCACAAGCTATCTGATGTAGTGCATATGGATCTTAATGTGTTTGGTTCTCTGTCTATGAACTGGATCATTGCAGATTTGAATGGTTATCTAATTATCACAATAGATAATAGTTGAAAACTTTGATTCGAAGCCACACTCACCAAGTATCCCCTGCAACTATAAACATTGATTTGCTGCATTTACAACTCCTCTGTACTCTGCTTCTATAGATGAGAGTGATATGACACTATGTTTCTTGTTTGAACAGCTAATTGGTCCTTCAGTAAGCATGAACACATATCATGATGTTGACTTTCGATCTGTGTTGTCACCTTCCCAATCACTGTCATTAATCCCAATCAAATCAATATCATATTTAGCTTTGTAGAAGATCCCATGAGTTCTTGTTCCTTGAACAAAGTTAAGGATCCTTTTGGCTGCTCTCCAATGGATCTCATGAGGATGATCCATGTATCTTGAAGCCACACTTACTACATAATAAATATTAGGTCGAGTGTGTGTAAGGTAAATCAAACACCCAATCAACTATCTATACAGTGTATTATTTACCATAGGAGAAGAATCTGCTTCTTCAAGCTTAACTCCTGAAAGGAAGAGAGTCTTGCTTGGCTTGCAATATTTCATGTTGAACTTGTTCAAAAAATTTAAAGCATACTTGGACTGATGAAATTTTATTCCATGTTGGGATTGAGCAATTTCAAGACCCGAGAATCAGCTCAACAACCCCAAATCAGTCATAGAAAATGCATGGTTCATTGCATCCTTCAAGGAGGCAATCTCTTTCTTTGAACTTCCTGTAATCAGAAGTTCATCCACATACAAGACAATAATCATCAAAGAACCATGAATCAACTTCAAATAAACATTAGGATCAGACTTGCATGGAAAAAAACTCCATGACAGCAGAAAGCTATCAATCTTGGCATACCAAGCCTTGGGGGCTTGCTTGAGCCCATACAATGATTTCTTTAACCTTCACACAAAAGATGGATTAGAAACAAACCTTTGAGGTTGTTTCATGTAAATATATTCAGTAATATCTTCATTTAGGAAAGCACACTTCACATTCATGTGATGTACCTCCCACTGCTTCGAAGCTACAATGGCTAAGGCTAGCGTGGGAGTCCATCTTTGCCATTGGTGCAAAGGTTTCATTGTAGTCAATACCATGCACCTATGAGTAGCCCTTGGCTACCAATATTGCCTTTTATTTCAAAGGTGAACCATCATCATCAAAATTAGTTTTGAAAACCCACTTACATTGAACTAGCTTCCTCCCTGGGGGAAGATCAACGAGTTCCCAAGTGTTGTTCTTCTGGAGTGAGCTGAATTCTTCTTTCATGGTTGTTTTCCATATTGGATCATGTGCTGCATATTCATATGTATGTGGGTATGATTCAACCATCAGATAGTACTTCTCTGCAAACAAAGGGTCTTTCATACACAGGGCACTCTCAAACTAAGATATAGTCCTCCTAGGATCACTAGGATTTCCAGCTAGTTCCTTAAATACATGAATGGTCTTTGCTTCCCATTTTGGTCTTGTAGGAATATTAGGATTTGCAATTAAATCATCATTATCAGACATATCATAATGAACAAACTCATTTGTCTCTTCACTTACATTCAATGGTTCTGGTGGTGAAGAAGACTCTCCAACTTTAACTGCTGCTAAAGGCTCTTCTTGGAACTAAACACTCCTTTAAATGAAGGATTTTCTTGTGCTCAATTTGATCAGGTTGTACCCTTTTGAATATTTATAATACTCAAAACATAGTCACTCTTGGCTTTGGGGCTACAAATCCTTTTTCTTTTCAGTTGGAATTCTAGCCCAAGCCTTTGAGCCAAAAATCTTGAAATGGGTCACATCTGGCTTGTGCCCACTCCAAGATTCTAAAGGAGTCATACCATCAAACTGTTTATGAGGCACCCTATTCTGGATATAGGATTCACTTTTTATATCCTTGGCCGAAAACTTTGGTGGAAAAGTCTTAGCCTCCATCATATAGGTTTCCATCTCCTTCAGTGATCTGTTCTTTCTCTCAGCAACACCATTTTGCTGTGGTGTGTAAGGGATTGAATGCTGCATCTGAATACCTACATATTTACAATATTGAATGAAATTAGAATTGACATACTCACCACCATTGTCAGATCTGAGGATCTTGAGTCTCCTCCTAGACTGGTTTTCAGCCAAGGCCTTAAAGACTTTGAAGAGGTAAAAAACTTCAGACTTATGCTTTAGGAAGTAAACCCAACAATACCTGGAAAAGTCATCTATGAAGTTCAATGCATATTTGGCTTGACTCATTGAAATAAGAGGACATGGACCAGAAACATCACTTTGGATCAACTCAAGAGGTACAGAGGTTCTCTCATGACTAGCTCTCTCAAATTTATGCTCTGGGTGTTTTCCTAGGATACAACCTTGACAAACTCCCTTGGAAAACTTAATATTTGGTAACCCTATGACCATTTATTTTTCACTTAGATCATAAATATACTTATAGTTAAGATGGCTAAATCTTTCAAGCCAAAAATTTGTTGCCTCATTAGCATGAATTAGAAGAGTAGAGGGGTTTGAGTAGGGTAGAAAATGTGAAAACATGTATACCTTCGAAGCGTGATCTACAAATTCTTTTGCAATGAATTTACCATTCGAGATATTTGTGATCTCAACATCACCAGGGGAGAAGATGACCTTCTTTGGAGACCCTGTCTGATTCATCTGATACACTGACAAGAGGTTAGAGGAAAGACCTGGAACATACAATACATTACTGAACTTACCATAGTTAAGATCAATCCTTCCTTTCCCCAAAGTGTCAATGACAGAGTAATCTCCCAGCACTATTGGTGGACTTTTCAACATGTCAAGAGAGGAGAATTCCTCCTTGGTCGAAACCATATGTCTTGAAGCTTTAGAGTCTATGATGAAGCGTGAGCTTGATGTGCCAACAACCAAAGCATGTAATCTCTCTTTGTCCTCTGAATTTGATCCTCCTTCCCTCTTCTTTAAGCAATTAGGAAGGGAGATGTTATTCTTCTCCAAGAGTTGGGTCAACATGTCAATTTTATTCTTCATGCAGGAACTTTCACGATGATAGCCCTTACTGCAATATGCACACTTGCTTATTTCTCCTTTGTCCTTCTTCTTCTGGAAGTTATTCTTGGAGCCTTGGGGCTCCTATTGAGACTTGTTCTTGTCTCTCTTTTTCTCACGTGGCTTCTTATATTTCTTCTTGCCTTTTGAATCCACCCTCGAATCTCTAGCAACCAAAGCTTGGTCTTTGGAAGGTTTGATGGTGCCCATCATCACCAATTTATCTTGTTCTTGTGTGAGGGATTCCATGAACTCTGCAAGCTTAGCATATTCTAGGCTCGAGCTGTCAACTTGGTGGCATGGAAGGTCAAAACAAACGTTGAATAATTAGGGCCAAGCTTTGAGAGTATGGCCAAAACTAGCTTCTCTTCCTTCTTTTCAATTCCACACTATTTTAGCTGCAAAATAAGGGCTTTAAACTTGGAAAAGTAGAGTTGTAGGGATTCGAAGCTACTGGTACTCAAAGAGATCTATTCATTCTTGATTTGATGTCCTCTCATCTCATCTGTCTCACCAAAAAGCTCTACAAGATTCTTCCATACTTCATTAGGTGATGTCAATCCATCAAGATGGAAGAGGAGGTCTCGTGATATGCTCAGACACAAAAGACCATAGGCCTCATCCCTCCTGTTGTGCCATTTAATTTTATCTGTAGTTGCATTGGGCTCTACCTCAGTTTCCATAGTCACCTTGTAGAGACCTTTTTCTATCAACAATATCTCCATCTCTGATTTCCATTCAAAGAAATTAAATGGAGTCAAGATGATATTCTGAGATTGATCCATAGCTCAGAACTGTGCCCTTCAGTCAACATAATATGCTACCAGTCAAGATGTTGAAACTATAATAGCAATATGGAAGGAGATAAATTGATCTATAAAGGATCTGATACCATGTGGAAATTGAACCCAAGAGATAGAACAATTACACTCACAAAATTGCTAATCAAACATGCAAAATTAACATCAAAGGAGACTGAAATTGGAGAAGAACATTGGTGAACATTTGAAGCCTTCATGAACCTTGAAGAAGTTATTCTTGGAGCCATTGGTGAACCTAGACTGATATTGGTGAACATTCAAAACCTAGCACAAGGTCCTATCACCAGGAGTGGTGGTTAGTCCACTTGTTTTATATTCCCAGAGGTGCAGCAGTTATACCATGTGGAAGTTGTATCGATACTCCAACACCCCGCCTCTAGCATAGCTCGAGGGAATTGAACTTGATACCTCTTCTTTAATACCATGTGGAAATTGAGCCCAAGAGATAGAACAATTACACTCACAAAATTGCTAATCAAACATGCAAAATTAACATCAAAGGAGACTAAAATTGGAGCATAACACTAATATGTATTGAATAAGTGTACAATAGCCAACCTTGTGAAGTAATAGGATACTACAATATATAATAACATGAGATATTTTAATGCATAATAATTCCATTCAAAATAGTAAAAAAGTAGGCTTGCTAAATCTAGTCAAATCCCCCATAGGTGCATAAAGTAGTTTCCAAATCCACTTAGAGGCTCACGAATTGGAAAAGTCAAGTAGGCAAGATAATAAGGGATGAAAAGACAACTCATACATGATTTTATTAGGAGAAAGGATGGAGGATGATGAGGGCAAAAAACAAGTCAACTACACCTAGTCTTACTTTCCCTTTTTCCATAAATCTCAATAAAGCAGGAAGCTTAGCAGAAAAAGAAGATATGCGCTAGGGAGGATTTGGAATAAAGAAAACATGAAAAATAGGGTTTCCCAAGTGCTCCATGACTCATTTTTAGCAAGTTTGACTTCTAGGACATGTGGAAGACAACTTGCATAGAGTGGAATATAGGAAACTAGGAAAATGAGACAAAAATGGATTAATTAATGTCTAAGGTAGCTAACTATGGGTTGATTATTCTTACAAAAATGACTTAAAGGACTAGTATAGGGTAATCCATTATAGTAACTTGATAATCATTACTTTATATACTTGAATGATGCAAAATTTGTTTGAATATCATCATTATCAAGCAATACCAAATTTTAAATGGTGCTAGCTCAATGCTAGAGCACCTTCCTAATTATAAGCAGGAGGTTGGTGGTTCGATTCCTCCATACCCTATCATAAATCCGTGACTACGAAAAATGACTAAATTCACATATATACAACAACTAGTAGCTAATTTCTTGTATTTAGTCGTATTTAGCTTAGTCATTAATATGTTATCATCTAGTAGTTTATTTAGTCGTATATTTGGTAATTAATTGCTGTAATCAATGACTAAATCAATGACTAAATCTATGACTAAATCAATGACTATCAATGACTAAATCATTGACTATCGTCTAGTAGTTTATTTAGTCATATATTTGGTCATTAATTGTTGTGATCCATGACTAAATAAATGACTATATCCATGACTAAATCATTGACTATCAATTACTAAATCATTGACTATCAATGACTAAATCAATGACTAATAATTCAAGCTATTAATGACTAAGTGAAATACAACTAAGTTAGTCAAGCTATAAGATAGTGGAAATTAGCTACTATTAGTCGCCGACTCAAAAATAGTCGTTTATAACCGGATTATAGTCATTTTTTTGGTCATTAATTTCTGATTTTGTACTAGTGCTATACATAGGAAAAAACTGACCATGAACATTTATATCACTCTCCCAAATCTCAAAATCAAAGGGGGAGAGGAAAGAGATCGACCAATAAGTCCAATATCTTGTGCAACTACTACAAAAAGTACAACCATTATGAATGAGAATGATGAAAGGAGAAAGTAGACTAGAACAATGGTTGATCTCATGTCTCAAAGGAAGAAGAAGACTCGTTAGGGGTTATGTTCCTCTCCTATAAAGCAACTGAAGAACATTGCATCATAGATTTATGGCTACTGGATAACATCTGTAGAAATCACATGATAGGAAACAAGTCACAATTCTCTAGTTTTGATTCCTCTGTTTCCATGAATATCAAGCTTGGAAATCACTTTATGGTTCCAACACAATGCAACAATAATTTTCCTGTACTTACAAAGAAAAATGAGAAGAAATTGATTTAGGAGGTTTTCTATGTACCAAATCTGAAATTCAATCTGATCAGTGTGGGTCAATTGCTTCAAAAAAATACGATCCTTGATTTTTTGATACATATTGTGCCTTTGATGATAAAACCCTGGTAGGAGACTCATAGCTAAAGTAGAAATGACCAAGAATAGGATATTTCCACTCAGTCTCATAAGTTCCAACCTTATATAGTAAATATCCCATACTATCTCTAGTTGAGATGAAACATGGTTATAACATTGTAGATTTGGTCATCTTCCCTTCAAAAGATTTAATATTCTACATAAAAAGTCCATAGTCAATGGGTTACCGGTCATACATGAACAATCCATCTCTTGTGAGGATTGTATCATTGGGAACTATCAAAGGGAAATCTTATCCACTTCATCACGTTGAGCCAAAGAACATATTGATTTAGTTCATACAGACCTCTGTGGACTGATGCAAACCCAATCCTAGGAGGTAGCTTTTATTTTTTGACATTTTTTGATGATTTTATCAGGAAAGTTTGGATTTATTTTCTCAAGAAAAAACTAGAGACCTTCTCCAAGTTCAAAGAGTTCAAAGCCTTGATTGAAAAGTAGTCTGGCAAGTTCATCAAAGTGCTTAGGTCAGATGGTGGAGGTGAATATGATTCACATGAGTTCACATATTTTTGTAAGCAACATGGCATTCAGAGACAGTTCACCACTAGATACACTCCATAATAGAATGGTGTTGCTGAATTAAAGAACTGGACCATCATGAGCATGGCCCACAACAGGTTGTCACACAGGAATATTGTTGATGTAATTGTAACTTCAGAATGTATTCACTTGTATATATTATGTATTGTACCCCAATGTTTATTTTGGGAAGTGTCTGTAATGTATTTGAGTGATTTCATGCCCAGATGCTCCTATCAGGAGATTCAATAATGTAA
Source organism: Pseudotsuga menziesii (assembly GCA_001517045.1). Classification (NCBI taxonomy): domain Eukaryota; kingdom Viridiplantae; phylum Streptophyta; class Pinopsida; order Pinales; family Pinaceae; genus Pseudotsuga; species Pseudotsuga menziesii. Next base: position 727,848 of record LPNX010009006.1, on the reverse strand, counting down.
ACAACTCATGTCAAGTAATTGTGGGTAACCCTGCTTATTGTTCAAGGGTTGAAATCCCTGCAGTTGTGGGGCCCTAGGGTTATTAGACTATAATATAGAAGTCAACCCTAGGTGAGTTATTATAATTCAAGGAAATAGTCCTCACCATTGTGTTAAGGATAACCCTCCTTGTTGGTCGAAGGGGCAAAGTCCCCACAAGTTGTGGGGTACTAGGGTTATTAGACTCTCCTAGAGATGTTGGATTTTGTAAGTAATTGTTAAGTGAGGCCTACATGTTGGAGTGGACATTAATTGAATGAAATAATATAAATAGAGAGTGAGCCTCTCTATTTCTCTCACACACACTCACTCACTAGGGCGCATGAGTGAGAGAGAAGTTGCTGGGACAAAAGAGAGACTACTATTGTCGGGAGATCATATTATTGTTTTTAGGGTTTTACTTTTGGTGCTGATTCTATCTATGAGGAAGTTGAGAGGTTTTCTCCTTTATGGTTTCCTCGAGGAAAATCTTTGTGTTCATTGTCTCTTGTGTTTTATTACTGTGCATGTTATTCTCTCAGATAAGATCCTAATATCATAATACTGGCTTGAATGATAAAACTCTAACATGGTATTAGAGCTAACCTGAGAAGAAGACATTGTGCAGCTATAGAAGGTATGGCTTCTTAATTTTTGGGTCTCTCTCCACAATCCATCAGCAAAAGTATGCTAGGATGACTCTCCATTGAAGGGAGCATCTTTCAGTTGAAGCAGAATTTGATTCCAGGAATTTTTAGTTTTTGGTGTGGGAAATTAGGGATTTTTATGGAAGAAGAATTTTTGAGTGAGACGGCATAGGATTTATCTCCTCATAAAAATCAAATTTTAGACACCTAGGTCGATATTTTTGGTTGGGTATAACTCCAAGAAAGTCAAACCCTAGTTTGACCCTGAGCTGGAAAAACCCTAAAATACTAAAACTAATAAGTTTTGGTACATTATCTATATCTAGAGATTGGAGAAGGATCAGGAGCTGAAACTTTCAAAGGTCGAAGATAAAATATTGATTTACAATGTGTCCAAAGTGCAGCCTCATATGTGATATATTATAGGAGATATTATCCCTCCAAGTTAGGGTTCTAGCCTCTTCTAGGATGCATCCCTAAACAGGACACCTGGGGAGAATTTCTATATCTCACGATACAAAGATCCAAATGAAATTTATCAAGATGTTCCAAAAATGGCATGGACTGTAATTTCAGTGGTAGAAATTTTATACATAGATGATGAAACAATGACATGTGGCAATCCATACAAATTCGCTATGATGAACAGTCCTGAAACATGTCACCTTGGGAAAACAATCATAAGTCCCAATTGGTGAAACCAATTCTGATTAAACCTATGGTGTGGGAATAGAGATAGGAGAGGCTACCATGGTACTAATTTTTAGACACATAGTATTATTAATTTCAGAGATACCATAGAAACAGTTTCAAGAATATTTGCAGAAGAAATTGGTAAACTAAGGCTTCCTATTCTGAGAGCTTCCCTCCACTGTTTTCAGAAAGGGAGTACATTGGAAATATCACCTTGAAGAGGTCTATATTTCTAGACAATCAGATCTAAAATATTCCAATTTTTGAAAATTAGGGTTTCTCTAACAAACCTTAGATCAGCCAGCTCCAGAACTAGGACGGACACCTGAAATCGGTAAGATCTAATCTTTTGCTATTTTCATTTGAGGTTCTCATTTCAAAGTGATCTATCACATCAGCTTGATGATAAGCTTGTTTAAGTTGACAACTTCCAAGCATGGAAGTATATGATCTCTCTGAAGAAAATGAATTGGACACCTACATAAGTAGAGAGGTTCCAGTTCTAGAGGGAGATCAGGCTAAAATCCTTATACAAGAAGAACTTGGTCAAGGCCAAGAGGATTAATGTTGATTATATCAAGGATCACCTTATACCACAAGTGTCTTCCCTAAATACACCTGAAGAGATGTTTGATTCGTTGACCAAGCTATTGGAAGGGAACACAAATCAGAATATTACTTTGAGAAAACAATTGAAGAATGTGAAGATCTAGAATGTAGAGACCATACAGTCATACTTTACGAGGGTCTCTCAAATAAAAGAACAGCTTGTAGTAGTAGAAGAACAAGTGGAGAATGCAGAAGTGGTGATAGCCACCTTTAATGGCCTCCCAGGATCATGGGATTCATTCATTCAAGGAATGTGTGCTAAAAGAAAGTGATTACCTTCAGTAGACTCTGGGAAGAGTGCACACAAGAAAAGAAGCTCGACTCATAATAAGAAAAGAGAAGATGGGAGAAACTGAAGGTCAAGCTCTCATGATCCAAAGAAGATACCTCAAGTGATGAGGAATATGAAGAACTCAATTTTTGAAGAACCTCTTATCCATCTTAGCATTTGGATAATAAATGATGAATGAAGAAGATGATGAAGCTGAAGGCTCAAGAAGGAGTCTACCCACGAAATAAATAAAGATAAGTATTCAATTGTCATTTCATGATATTGTTTTTTTATGCATTTGTTTATATTCAGTTGATGTATTATGCATAATAGAATGTTTGCATTAATGACAGTATACTACTAATATGCATGTGATGGGTAAGTAGATAATGGTGCTATACAAATCTCCATTGCTACTTATCTAGAATGAAACCTATTTGCTGACATATTGGATTAGTGCACAATCTCAATGTTGTCCTGGTATAGATGGAAGACATCTAGAAAGTTTCTGTGAGATATAGATGAATGTTGTATTGGCTAAAGAGTTGCATGATCATATGTTTATGTGTAATAATTTTTCATTATGAATATACCTTATGAAATGTTTCTAACCATAAAACTAATGCATTTGACTTTTAGGAAAGATTACGTAAAATCACCTACAAGCCTAGAAGGATGAGACTTGTTCTGAAGAACAAGTGAAGACAGTTCAAAAAAGAAGATGAAGAATAACATGATGAATGCAGTGACATCATTGATGCAGAAACTTCCATCTCTGAAGAAGTAACCAAGAAGAAAGGGAATACCAGTTCAAGAAGAATGATGTCTAGGATGCGGTATCGATACATGAAGGGAAGTTTGTAGTTCCATCATGCAGTAGATGGAAACATCATGGGATACAAGGAAATATTCGTAGCACAAGGCTTCTCACAAAAAGAAGGCATAAACAACAAAGAGACATTTGCAGCCAGTGGGAGTTGAGACACATGATAGGAAGAATCATGTGTGAAAATGAAAGAAGGCCTTGTATGAGTTTAGAACACACCCATGGGATAACACATACATGAGGAGCTTGATGAAGATCTTAACCTTTGCTACAAGGTTGAAGATGAAATCCTATAGAGGATGACAAACTCCTAGATGGGTGCGAGAATATTTTTTGAAAGAGTTCAAGATAGAGGATCTTGGTATCCAGTGATCCTAGATGGATACATAGAATATTAGTAGCAGAAAAAGCTACTTGTCACTCCGGTATAGAATGTTTTCAGTTCATAGAGTATGAAAGACAGAGGGAGAATGATGCTCCTCTTCAGAGGGAGTGACTGCAGAAGATCCTGAGGTTTGACATGGTATGATAGGATGGAAAGATTACTGATGACTCCAGGATTTACCTTTGCTTCAAGGTTGAAGGTGGAAGACCAGTGATGCTCCTATTATATGTCGATGATTTGCTCCTGATAGAAAAGAGGAACTCATTAAAATTGCAAGAAGGAGACTTGCTTCCGAGTTCGAGATGAAGGATTTGGATATGATGCACTATTTTCTAGGCATGGAGGTGTGGTAGAATGTAGATGGAATTTCCCTGGGACAAGGGAAGTATAAGGTAGAGATCTTGAAGAGATTCGGGATGATGGATTGCAAGGCCATGACCACACCTATGGCATCGAACCTGAAGCTATTGAGTGACGCTTCATCAGAGTCGGTTGATGCTACGATGTATCGTCATATGATTGGGTCATTTATGTACCTAACAAACACAAGAACAGATATTTGCTTTGCTGTGAACACCTTGAGCCAGTGTCTGACAGATCCAAGACATGTTAACTTGATTGCTGCAAAGCATATTCTGAGGTACCTGAGGGGTACAGTTGATTATGGGCTCAAGTATGAGGCAAATCAGAAGATTAACCTAGAGGTTTATGTTGAATCAGATTGGGAAGGTAGTGCCATCGATAGAAAGAGCACCTCAGGGTGTTGCTTCAGTATGGGATCAGGTGTGACCTCTTGGTTTAGCAGGAAGCAATCTTGTGTGGCACTGAGTACAACTAAAGTAGAGTATGTCGTAGCTTGTTCATCTAATTGTGAGGTAGTATGGCTGAGGAAGCTACTGTCTGATTTATTTGATCTCTAGTTAGATGCTACTTGTATATATTGTGACAACCAGAATTGTGTGAAGCTGTCGGAGAACCTAGTGTTCCATGAAAAGTAGAAGCATATCGAGATCAAGTATCACTATATCATGGATATGGTGTAGAAAGGAGAAGTAAAGCTCTGGTATGTTGCGATGGATGAACAAATAGCTGATGTGTTGACGAAGCCATTGGCCAAAGTGAAGTTTGAGTACTTCATGGAGAAGCTTGGTGTTCTCCATATTGATGTTCCCTCCAAGGGGAAGTGATGAGTTCATGACCCATTCTGACATGGCGACAGGATTGGTTCCTTCCATGGTCAAATGTAAGGGCTGATCCATTCTATCATGGTGAAAGGATTGGTTCCTTCCATGTTAGATATGAGTGCTAAGCCATTCTGATGTGACTGTGGGATTGGTTCCTACATGATCAAATATAAGTGCTGAATGCATTCTTGGAATGGAGGCACCTGGTCAGTTACAAGGAATACTCAGCTTGGTGTTGAGATGCCATTCTCTAGGAGAATGGAGGCACCTGGTCTGTTACCAGGAAAAATCATCCTGGGACTAAGGTCCATTTTGATGTGACTATGGGATTGGTTCCTACATGATTAGATATAAGTGCAGAGCCATTTTGATGTGACTGTGGGATTGGTTCCTACATGATCAGATGTAAGTGCAGAGCCCTTTTGACATGTATGTTGGATTGGTTCCTTGCATGGTCAAATGTAAGTGCAGAGCCTTTTTGACATGGATGACTGGATTGGTTCCTCTCATGGTTAGATGTGAGTGCTGGGCCTTTCTGACATAGATGGCTGGATTGGTTCCTCTCATGGTCAGATGTGAGTGTTGGGAGAGGTCAGATGTGAGTGTTGGGCATGCCTTTCTGACATGGTGTTGGATGTGTTCCTCTCATGGTCAGATGTAAGTTTTGGGTGGGCCATTTTGACTCAGGGTTAGATATAAGTGTTGAAGAAGACCTACATGAAGGATATGCCTACAACCAGCATGAAAAAGGGATGGCTCTATAGAAATTCCTGTGACGAGAATAATCATGAGATAACACCTGTGATGATGATCTAGTGATGATGATACAACAGTAATGATCCATATCGAGTGATGATACAGATTGAGTGATGATCCAGATTGAGTGATGATGATCCAACAGTGATGATCCAGATCAAGTGATGATCAAGATCTAGTGATGATGACCCAGATCGAGTGATGATCCAGATCGAGTGATGATGATCCAAATCGAGTGATGATCCAGATCTAGATCGAGTGATGATGATCCAAATCGAGTGATGATCCAGATCTAGATCGAGTGATGATCTAGATCCAAATTAAGATGACTTGAAGATGAATATTATGATAACTCAATGATGATCCAGATGATATAGAGAAGAAGATTTTTGCTGATAAATTTTGTCGAGAGAATACCTTCCTAGTTAAGAGGGAGTGTTGATGTAATTGTAACTTTGGAATGTATTCAATTGTATATATTATGTATTGTACCCCGATGTTTATTATAGGAAGTGTCTAAAATGTATTTGAGTCATGTCATGCCCCGATGTTCCTATCGGGAGATTCAATAATGTATTCAAGTCATGTCAAGTCATTGTGGGTAACCCTCCTTATTGTTCAAGGGTTAAAGTCCCCGTAGTTGTGGGGCCCTAGGATTATTAGACTATCCTAGAGAATTTGACCCTAGGTGAGTTATTGTAAGTCGGGAAAATAGTCCCCATCGTTTTGTTAAGGATAACCCTCCTTGTTTGTTGGAGGGGCAAAGTACCCACAAGTTGTGGGACACTAGGGTTATTAGACTCTCCTAGAGATGTCGGCTCTAGTAAGTAATTGTTAAGTGAGGCCGACATGTTGGAGTGGACATTAAGTGAACGAAAGAATATAAATAGAGAGTGAGCCTCTCTATTTATCACACACACACTCACTCACTGGGGTGCATGAGTGAGAGAGAAGTTATTGGGACAAGAGAGAGACTACTACTGTCGACAGATCATATTACTATTTTTGGGGTTTTACTTTTGGTGTTGATTCTATCTTTGAGGATGTTGCAGGGTTTTCTCCTTTATGGTTTCTTTGAGGAAAATATTTGTGTTCATTGTCTCTTGTGTTTTATTGTTGTGCATATTATTCTCTCAGATAAGATGCTAAGATCATAATGCTAGCTTGAATGATAAAAATCTAACAAAGATATTAGATGATTTTTGGGATGAAGTTGTTACATGTTCAGTCTACTTGCTGAACAAATCTCCTACGACGATTGTCCCAAACAATATTCCTAAAGAAGCATGGAGTGACACTAAGACTAGTGTAGCACATCTAAGGATTTTTTGTTATGTTTTGTTTTCTCATCTACCCAAAGAAATCAAAAGAAATATGGATAAGAGGAGTGAGTGGTGCATCTTCACTAGTTATAGTGAACACCAAAAGGATTACAAGTTGTGTAATCTTATCACCAAGGATATTGTGTGAGAAGAGATGTGAAGTTCCTTGAAGACAAATGTGGGAGTGATCCTTTAGACATATAGCAGTAAGAAAGTTTACATCTACCATATCTGCCTCTCAAACTTCCAATATTGGAGGTACAATAGCTAGAAGAACATCTAGAAAACAATCCATCACATAACTAGAAAATCATAAGTTTGAGGGAGATATATCAATATAATCCTATTATTGATGAGAAACTTCAGTATGATTTATTTTCCTATTAGCCCACATCTTTTGATGAAGCAGTAAAGGATGCACAATGAGTGCAATCAATAAATGAAGAGAATGATGCTATTGAAAAAAATTAAATTTGGGATCTTGTTGATATTACAGCAGACAAAACCAATATTGGAGTCAAATGAGCTGAATGAAAAAGGAGAGATTTAAAAGAACGAATCAAGTTTGGTTGCAAAAAGATACGCACAACAATATGGTGTGGATTATGATGAAACCTTTTCTCTAGTAGAAAGGATCGATACCATCAGAGTTGTGCTTGCCATTGCAGCACAAATTCAATGGACTATTTATCAAATGGACGTAAAATATGCATTTCTTAGTGGCATACTTGAGAAATAAGTCTATGTAGACCAGCCACCTGGATATAGTTTCAAAGGTCAAGAACACAAAGTGTTTAATTTGAAAAATTCCTTGTATGGTCTAAACAACTTCCACAAGCTTGGTATAGTAGGATTGAATCCTATCTAATCAATAATGGATACAACAGGAGAAACCATGATCCCACTTTGTATGTCAAATATATCAGTGTGGTAAAATGTTGATTGTAAGCCTTTATGTTGATTACATGATTTACACTGGAAACTTGATGCTTGAAGAATTTAGGACAATCATGAAAAAAAAAATTGAGATGACTGATCTAGGTCCGATGATGTACTTACTTGGTCTGAAATTTACTCAAAGTGAACAAAGATTTTTCATATTTCAGAATAAGTACGCTACAAATATTTTGCAAATATTTAGAATGGATAAATGTGAACCAACAGAAACCCCCATTACTCTAGGAACCAAGTTAACAAAGAATGATGCTGGACCAACAATAAATTCTACAGTTTATAAAAGAATGGTAGGCAGTTTAATGTATTTGACTACAACTAGACCTTATTTAATGTATGTTTTCAGTCTCATTTCTAGATTGTGGAGTCTCCCAAAGACTCTCACTAGAAAGTTGGAAAAGGAATTTTCAGATATGTTGCATGCACACTTGGATATGGCCTTTGGTATACTCATTCACTAGACAATACTCTCATAGGGTACAGTGACAGTGATTTTGTAGGTAGTATTGATGTTGGCATGAGTCTAGAGTGCATGAAGTGTGGTACCTCTAGCGACAACGAAGGTGTCAACAAGAACAAAGGACCAACAATGAAGGACAAAGATTAAGCCAACAAAAAAGGAAGCTTTGGTCAAATTAGTGTAGTCGGTCAAGTGGACCATTTTGTAATGGCCAAGTGAGCCTATAAATAAAAATAGGATTGTAATATTTGAGGCATCATTAGTTAAGAGGGTCATCATCACATAAGAATTATTGAGAGGTTTCCAGATATCTGGATTATTCGACACTGTATGCTTTTGCATCTATGGATTATAATATGATGTTTCGGTATGGATTTGATCTCATTATTTTGTAGCTTATTTCAATAGCCTCTAATTTTAATCTCTTTTATGGATAAGGATGATTGTGCATTGCCTATTTCGTTATCACAATGTGATTAATGGTCTACAGTGGTTTAATGCAAACATCTTGTTAGATACATGTTAATGATTTGTGACTATGCTGCGAGTGTGTCGATACATGTTAATATAGAATGATAATATGATATGAATTTGGATTTCTGGTTGTGATGTGAATGGGTATGAAGTGATGCATGTCCCCTCCCCACTACAGAAAAGACGTTATTTCATCTCCCCTTAAACATCTAGGGTGAGACTACACTCGCTTTGTGGGTGTTGCTGGAAAGGGTAAATCCTTTATGGGATGATGTTTAAGGATTATGAGTCAAGATTTGTTGACAGTAGTGTGAAGTGAACCCATGTCGACAAGACTGTGTGTTAAGAAATGGTTCTTTTTCTAGTACAATAGTACAATAAAAGAAGAGGACATGGTGTGGCATTCGATGAAACCGAAAGCACATGATTGGTTTGTTAAGAAGACCAAAGAGTTTGCCAAAGAAGAAAACAAGAACTTGAGATGGTCAATGAAGGAATGGTTAGAGAAGTACATCTATTCTAATATCCATGAATTATTTTTCTGTGAATTATCAATAATATTGTATGAATGGTTGGCACAACTCACTTTCCAAAAGAAGAATTTCCAGGGAGATGAGCCCGAGCACTGGACTCTAGAACTAATCCAGAAAATACATAGCGTCAACAACAAAGCTTCAAGAGATGTTGATGTATGGATATACAACACTTTGGAAGGATATATCATTGAGTTTTGTATCGATACAATAAAATACTACAACAACATAGGAAGGGAATTTTTTAAAAGACCTAGAGGGAGATATCTATTGTCATTGTAATTGTAGATCAAGATGCTCATCTATGAAAAAGGGATATTAAATATGAATTCTGACGAGTAAATATATAGTGTATGAAGGCCATGGGTATCATGAATATGTGGGTTTGAGGAAATAATTCGGGGTAGATGGATGTGAGTTAGGAATAGATTGTGAGGGAATCCATAGAAGAGCATGATCGCTTGCAAAGTGGGTTGAAATTATGACCAGAAAAGAGGAGGAGGACTAAGGAATAGATTCCTAATGTGATCAGAATAGATAACTACGAAACAGGACCACAAGGTACTAAGCGACCATACAGTGACAAAGGAAATGACTAGGATACACCTTAATATAAGGAAAAACCAAACCAGAGCTACAACATACCTACAACCTTATGCACCAAGCCAAACTTGGGAGGAAGAAACACAAGTTCTTTGCAGGTTTATCTTGTGTGTCAGCAAGGTAGTAATAGTAGCAAATCGACAAATACTGGTAGAAAACCTAGGATGGGGGTGGTGACATAAATCTACCTTTGTTCCAAGGAAATGGGACTGAGGACCCAGAACAATATTGTTTATTGTACGAAGCAATATGGACTGTGAAACAAGTACAATATGAGGATATCAAGAAAAGATAACTAGTGACAAACTTTATAGGTTGGGCATTGGATTGGTATATGAAATTTGTGCAAGTACCGATAAGGAATCAACAAAAGACCCTAGAAGAATTTAGGATGGGGTTGATAGATGAATTTATGAAACCAAAGTTGGAATCACAGTATATTAGGGAGTTAAAGGAAATAAATAAATTCCCCAATGAATCGATGTGGAATTTCGATCAAAGATTCAAGACTTTGATAGCCAAGGTTAGCTTCAGAATGAGTGATGCACAACATAAAGAATGGTTCATTGCGGCTTTGGTACCTCACATTCACATGCTGTTAATGCAACAAAAGATAACATCTCAAGAAGAAGCCCTAGAAATTGCGATGAAACTAGAGGGGCTTCACCAATGGGTGAAATAGAGATTGGCATGAGCCAAATCCATTCCTAGTTGGAAAACCTTACTATCCAACTGTAGGATATTAAGAAGGGGAAATAGGTCTATGAAGAGATATGGTGCATTCGATGTAGATATAAAGGACATCATAATGGTCATTCTTCTGAATTTCATGAATACTTGCAGTCGGGAGCACCGAATCCACTGATTCAAGGAGGAATTCCCTGGTGCTGAATTTTTCAAACAAGAGGATACCAGTCAGAAGAATGTGTATACTTGCAGAAAGTTGAGTCAAATCGAGCTAATATTTTCTATAATTTATGTCGATCAGTGGGTCATCAAGAAAAATATTGTCGAGCTTATGCTTTTCTCCAAGATAGAACTATGGAAACATACTTTATGAAAGGATAAGAGAAATGGACAATAGAGAGACCTCAACTACAATTGCAATATAATCAGCTACAACTGTAGTATAATCAATCACAACCACAATTCAATCAACATAGTACAACCAACCATTGTATCAACAACAAGGAGGGTTCCAAGGAGGATTCTTTGGTGGCCACAACAAAGTATTTGGTTGTGAAGGAACTTTCGAAAGAGGTTGAGTACTCGTTACCTATTACAATTGTGAAATGGTTGGACACTATCAGAGGGATTGTTTGAATATAAAATATCAATGTAATTATTGTTGTGAAACTGATCACACTGTCGAAGAATTCCCGCAACTAATTGTGAATTTGTAGGCTAAGAATGCAACATAACCATGACCGAACCAGAATATAAATTAGGTTCAGACTCTTGGTCCAAATGTGCAGAAGATATTGACTGAAATAAGGAATATCCCAATGAACATTGCCGCAGTGACAAGAGGAGGAGCTATGACAAGAGAAGACAAGCCACTACTAAATTTCCGACCTATAGCTTAGCAGAAAGTACAATTGGATGTAGGACCCAAAAAATAAACCTTCTTCAATTCAAGAGAGGCATTGATCAAGAGAAATGGTAAGTTCTATGTTTATGAAATGCCACAAATTTTTCGATTCGATAAACTCACCGAGATCTCAAGGGAAGGTTAGTACTCTCAAAATTTTTATGGAAATATGTCTAACATTAACTAAGAATCATGACTCGTTAGCATAAATAGTTAGAATCGTGTATCGACAAGAAGAGGGATGACAAGATTTCCCTCTCAAGTGGTTGCAGAAAAGGAAAACAAGAATAGAAATGAGAATGAATGCCCTGATTGGGGAATACAAGGTATATTATATCATCTTTGATCTATGATTGGATGTGAATATCCTAACCAAATAGACATGGAAAATTATGGGGAAATAGAAGCTAGTCTTTTCACCAGTACAACTTTTTCTGGAAACTCAGGCTAACGTTTCACTGATTGGCTGAGTGCCTCACCTACTTAATGAAGTAGAAGGATTGAAGACATACACAAATTTTGATTTTATAGATATAGTCAATGATACCATCCCATAGACGACACTGTTGGGAATTGAATTGGAAATGGAAAACATGGTAATTATTAATTTCAAGAAAAGGACAATGGCATTTGAGAATCACGATATGAGGTTCATTTCTCCACTGGATCCCCTTGAAGGACAATGATATGTTGAAACAATAAAAGAAGAAGTTGTGGGAGGGTAGGATCATGCCTACAATGTCTCCAAAGATTACATAAATCCTACTAATGATGGGGAACTAGGATGGCGCAATATCATCTCCATGTATTCAAACTTTGACGAAGTACTAGAAAATTGGTAGAACCAGTTGCATGAAGTATCCATTAGATAATGCGCACAAGTTACTCAAGCACTTAGATGGGTAGCGATAGAAGTATACGATATACTAAAATAAAAAGGATTACCTAACTTGACATCCTTCATTAGTGAATTCAATTATAGATTACTAGAACTGTAACAATTCTTGGAATTAGAAGAAGCAATTAAGGCTACCCCAACAAGATGGTGGGTTGCACACCAAAAATTGATAAAAAATTGGAAAATATGCCGACGATGGATGAAGGTTCGATTTGAGGAGGAGGAATAATATGAAGGTAAGAAATACAATATAATAAGTGATCTATTCGATCACCTTATAACATGCCAAACAAAATGGAAAACAAGTCCAAAGGAGGAACAAGTTCACGCGTTCATCCATACTCTAGATGAAACACCATAGAATTGGTATGTCTCTGCATAAATGAAACGAGAAACAACAACATGGGAAGAAATGACTACTAGATTTAGCCTTAATTTTAGTTTCATAGAATAAAATATGAGCATCCATAGTGTGTCGTAGTACATCCATGACAAAGTGCTAGAGATAGATCTGATTGAACGACCGATGGGAATATAATGGATACTGACACCAAAAATGATGATGGAGAGTTACAATGTGTCAGGAGAGTCTATCGAGGAGAAGATATGAGATTTATCTATATCCAAGAGACAAAAGGAATCTACAACATCGAAACACCAGAAACACCATTCAACAAATTCAAGCAGGCATTGAAGATAAAGAAGGCAAACATTGGGACGATGGAAAATACGAAGTTTAATAGTATTGGATGCTATTGGGATGATTTGACAATGGGGAAGGTCGCCGAACTACTAAATGAGTTTTAGGACTTTCTTCTACCAAAATTTTTCAGGATGATAGGCATTTCACGGGAATAAGGTGAAATGAAGATCCCTCTAAAACTTGATGCGAAACTAGTAAAGTAGTAACCATATAGATTGAATCCGAGGTATAAAGAGCATGTCAAGACCAAAATAGAGATAATTATGGATGCAAGGATTATCGAACCTGTCAAAGAATCATAATGGATCAACCCAATGGTTGTCAAGAACAAAAAGACCACTGAAATCCAGATATGCATCGATCTGAGGAAGTTAAATGATACAGGTCTTCATGATCCATTTCCCACTCCATTTACCACCAAAGCACTAGAAGGGTTAGGAGGACAATAAGTCTACTCATTCATGGATGGATTTTTAGGAAGGGGATGTTTTCAGTAAATGATGATCCATTCGGTCTCAAGAATGATCCGACAGTATTTTCAAGGTTAATTGTTGCTGCATTCAAATATTTTATTCATAATTTCTTAGTGGTGTATATGGATGACTAGACTATCTATGTCTTGATAAAATAACATACCGCAAACCTGCGATTGATGCTGGAAATATGTTGAAAGAATAAGATTTCAATAAATCTAAATAAATGTATCTTTTGCACACCATTCAGAATCCTATTGGGACACATTGTATGGAAGGAAATCATGTTGGTATACCCAACAAAGATCACGATCATTATCGACCTACCAACACCAACAATAGTGAAGTAACTGTGGGACACATTGGGCCACACAGGATACTACCTAAATTTTATAAGGGGATATGCGGTGATCACAACACCAATGGAGAAGTTACTGAAAAAATATGTGAATTTAAAATGGAATGATGAGTGCCAAAATATTCTCGACATACTAAAGAAAAAAATGGTCACTGGACCAATATTAGTTTTCCCATATTGAACAAAGGAATTCCACATCCATGTTGATGCTTCATCAGTAGCACTTGGAGTGATATTATCCCAACCAAGAGAAGGATAAATTGATCACCCAATCCCATTTGCGATTGAGATGTTGTCCACTATGGAGAAAAACTATACGACCACATAAAGAGAAGGGTTGGAAATGGTATATATGTTACAAATTGTTTTCCACTATCTGTTAGGAGTGCACTTCAAGATGTTTACCAACCATTCAACAATGAAATAATTATTAAATAATACTATTATGGGGGGGAATATTTTTTGGTGGTTTCTCTTGTTCCAAGAATTCGAATTTGAAATCATCATGAAACCCAGACGGTTGAACGCAGGGCCTGATCATCAATTAAGGATAGAATCAGGTGAATAACCAAGAAGCATCGAGGACGAATTACTTGATGCACACCTGTTTAGAGTTGGAATGGTTGATGGAAATTATGAATAGATTATTCATTTTTTTTGCGATAGGTAAAGCCCCTGAGGAGTTCACCACCAGTCAGAAAAAATAACTAGTTGTCAGAGCCACTGATTTTCAACTAATTGCAAGACAAATGTACAAAATGGGGTTGGAGGAAATTTTTCGTTGATATGTCCCTCCACATGAACAATAAAGAGTGTTGGTATACGTGCATGGTGGTGTCGTAGGAGGAAATTATGGCGGATGTGCAACCGCCATGGAGATACTCAGATTTGGAATATGGCCACCAAAAGTGCATGGATACACAACAGATTATGCTATAAGATGCAATGTATTCCAAAGAATGGGGAAACCATTATGCAGGGATGAGATGCCATTGGTACCTCAGGTAAAATTATAACCATTCGACAAGTGGGCAGTAGATTTCATTGGAACTATCAATTCGATAGGGAAAAGAAACGGTGCAAGATGCATCATCACTGTGATAGATTATGTAACAAGATGGGATAAACAAATGTCGATGAAGGATTGCACAACTATGAAAACAACAAGGTTTTTTTTCGATAATGTGCTCACCTAAATTGGATGTGCAAAGATACTGATGAGCGATCATGGTAGTCATTTTGTCAATCGGACAATCATAGAAACGATGGAGGAATTCCGGATATAACAAAAAAGAAGTACTCCATATCGCCCACAAGAAAATGGAGCAGTTGAAGAATTCAACAAGATATTGGAGAACACACTTACTAAGGTATGTAGCATAAGCCATGATGATTGGAATATGAAAATCCCTATGATACGCTAGGCCTACAGAATGACATGCAAAATACTGATAGGTCAGACACCATTAAAGTTTGTTTATGGTAAAGAAGCGGTGATTCCCATGGATTATATTGTCCCTAGTCTACGCATAGAAGCAATAACATAAATGAGTGATGAAGGATAAATTGAGGAAATAATGGAATAGATATTACGACTCAAATAAGATTGCTTCATCGTAGGTTTTCATCGACAAGTAGAGAAGGATTGAGAGAAGGCATGCCATGATCGCCACATAAAGACAAAACATTTTTAGTAAAGAGATATGGTTATCCTTTATTAGGACAAGTTTGTGAAGCACCCAGATAAGCTCTAGATGCACTGGCTTGTTCCTTACATCATAAAATTCAATACTAACAGAGGTGCGGTGTAGTTGAAAAAGTTAGATGGAACAATTTTACCAAACTGTCTAAATGGAAGCCAGCTAAACCCCTATCAAGATAGCTTAGTGCAACACCACTAAATGAAAGAAAAAAATGTTTTAATAAGAGTCCATCGAAAAGTTTTGATAAGATCCTGTTGACAAAAATAACATCGATGATAAAAATGGGTTAGCTGCAATAAAGGGGGAAATTGTCGACATCCAACGATAGGAAAACTGGTCAAATCGAACAATAAATGAGGCAATTAAGACAGAAAGGTTGACAACACAAGTTGGAAATACATGCATTTAATGAACACTAAGTGTGTCATATTTTCAAAATCGACGGAGGATTTGGTTAATTAATGAAGGATTTGGAAAGGACAATCCAAGATCCATTAGAGCGATGTTATAAAATTTGGTCGAAGAGAAAGGTTTGATCCATTGTGCAATTAGAGAACAATGATTAGAGATAATATTAGCAGTGACAAAGCATCCATAGCGCACATTATTTCGAGCATGAGTATAAAGGACACACCAAGGGAGATGGAAACGATAGTGTATGAACAACCAGAGATTGTATCCATTTCAGTACGACCAACTCAAAAGAAGAGAAGTTCCAGTCAACTAATATCTCTAGATAAAAGAATCAAAATGACCCATACCTCTACACAGGTGGCCACAGCGCAAGGAGAAGCATGCACCTCAGCCATGTTGGAAGATGAAACAACAACAAGGGGAAAATAACTAGGGCCGGTGGTAGCAACCATTCCAGGCTACATACCATTGAGGAAAGAAGGTGATTCGATAGCACATCTTGGAAATAATTCCAACTACACTATCAATATTCCACCAACACCAATGGGTGTCCATGTGAAAAGAAACATAGTTCCATGATTGGAGAAGTTGCAATATAGTGACCATGACATATTGGCATTCCCTGAATGCACGAGGGGAATGTATGAGGAAATAACACATGGAGAAGGAGGTCCAATTACAAGGGAACCAACATAGTGGGCATTGGGATTGCAATGGTTCAAACTCCTGTCAATCATTCATATGCCACATTTTGAGAGATCCATGAAAGTGAATGCATGTGTAAAGAAACTGTTGGCTTTCTTTCATGGCATATATTTTCGGCTGGGCACAAAAATCTTGATTATGGTCAATCTAATTTCACAGATCACAGGACTAACCAACGAAAGGGTATATCTGTTGCAATACTTATAGGGAAAGGATAATGCCAAGAAACTGAGAAACAAATATGGGGTCAAAAAGGATTCCAGATCCTATGTGATTGACACCATTAATGATTAAGCGGTCATAATCATAGAAAAATTGATGACAATTAAAGTCATAACGAATAATTGACCTCATCACTTCACATCGGGAGTCATCACATCTGCAGAATAGTGCACAAAAGGAGTGTAAATGAACTAGTCGCTCTTTTTGTTGAACGAGCTAGCGGAGAATGCAGTATTAGCACAGGAAACTGGTAAGGAACTTACATATTCATAGATCTTAATACTAATTACACTAGATGGATGGATGGAACCAATGTAATACCAAGGGATGGAGACATACACTCTCAATTTATGTCGATGAGTGTGATACAAAACTTGTGGGAGATAAATGAAAAGGAAAGGAAACCAACTAACAATATCCAAATCTATATGTACATACATGTCAAGAGAGGAAGCAGAAATGATTCTCCAACTAACATTGGAAACCATAGAAAAGTATTGAAGGATTACAAGACTATTGATAGGACCCCATGCCATATTCATTCAGGCGTGTGTAGATCCAGAAAAGTAGTGGTTGATGATGCAGTATAAGATCAGTGATGAGGATTTGGATGCCATCGTAGAGGAATGGGCCAAGAAATGGAAGCTTTTGGTCAACAAAGACCAATTTTCAGACCCAGAAGATGAACCACTGATGAATACTCCAAAAGATCAAGATGCACTAAGGGAGTTAGAAGACGAAGAGAAATCATAGTCCGAGCATCATCAATAACTCCAATAGAGTTGGAGCTTGAAAAAAAAGTATAAGAAGCAAGGACAAAGCACACGTTTGAGGAAGGTGAGGGAGTAAAACCATCGCACTTCCCAAAGAGCAAATGAAAAAAATTATTTGAAGCAATAACCATGGTGGAAGATGAGAACCAATCAAAAGTTATGCAACATGTGACTAGATATTTTCATTAGGTAACACAACTAATCCAGACACTAACGAATGCAATAACTGTGACAAAGCTACTGAAAGAAGGAACATCACAAAGAGTAGTTGAAGCAGATATTGGAACAAAGCTAAGACTGGTGTAGATATTACTCACTACAATAGTGACAAGGGATGAATATTTGGATGCCACGTTATGATGACATCAACTAATGAGTGTTGATTTCAATATGCTACTGATGTTTATGTTAAAGCACATTCACAATGTAGTAAGTGAGGAAATCAATGATGAGGAAGTGACAACTCATGATCAGATGGTACTCTATAAATGACAAGTACAAATCAGTGAAGAGGAGACACAACAACTCAAAAAATAAAAAAAGAGGCTATAATCAATGAAAGAGAAAAGGATTTTGATGACAGGTGATGACTAGAGCATGCAGTCTCTTTGACATCCAAAAATGCACTTGAAATTAGTTGGAGTTGCTTGTAGAGGAAAACACATTGAGGTTAGGTAAAGTTTTTACAGACCTACGAAAAGAGAACGTGGAATTACAGTTTAGGAAAGTACACTGAACACTGTTTGAACAAGTTGTTGAAAGGAAGGAATAAATTGAAGATGTTGTGATAGAGATTGTGGAACTAGAGAATGAAGCCTAGGTATTTTTAGAAGACATAACAAAATTTTAGGGAATTCTAGTACAAGACAACCAGTTGCACCAACTCAATGTGCAACTTAGAGAAGTAGAAGATTAGCTCGAAGCACTAAGGGGATCGCTCAAGACGATGTCCCCATTAACACAAGTAATGAAGGAACCAAAAATAAAATAACTATGGCATCAGGTAAATAAGGCACACATAAGGAAGAAATGAAGAGCATCGTACTTGGATGATCTTCAAACTAAAGAAACAAAAGTGGCACTAAAGGAAATGGAAGGAATGACACAACTAAATACCAAAAAAAATAAAGTACAACATATGGGTGTTGAACACCTAACAAAATAGGCGATGGAAGTGCACAGTAAGCAGGATGTTGGCCAAATAAGCTGTTGACCAGGTCAAGGTAGCATATGATGAATTACACACGCAACTCAACACACTAGTATCATCCATCTAAGGTGTATCAAGGATGAGCCATGAGTTTGTGTTGGGGGCATGGGTCTAGAGTGCACAATGTTAGAATAATCAACCCATAGTTAGCTACCTTAGACATTAATTTAATTATTTTTGTCTTATTTGCCTAGTTCATGTGTCCCACCTTATGCAAGTTGTCATTTACCTATCCATAGTGGTCAAAATTGCCTATTTTGACTCATGTAGCACTTGGGAAACCTCAAGGAATCAATTTTGCTTTATTCCTAGCCTCCTAGGCACCCTTCTGCTTTTTCTGCTTTATTGCCTGCTTTTCCAGTGCTTTAAGGCAATTGGGAAAGTTTGACTAGGTGAGGTTAACTAGTTTTTTGTCCTCCACATCCTCTACTCTTTTCTCCTATGAAAAGCATGTATGATTTGTAATTCCATCACCTTTTAGCTTTCCTAAGTGCTTTTTCCAATTCGTGAGCTCCTTAGCTGATTTGGAAACTACTTTATGCACCTATGGGGGATTTGCTTAATTTTAGTAAGCCTACTTTTGACTAGATTCGAATTGCCTCCTCATGCCTTCAAATCAATTATATATTTATTTAATGTAGCAACCTATTATGTTACAGGGTTGGCTGTTGTACACTGAGTTAATACAGTTTAGTGTTCAGCTCCATATTCAGTCTCTTTTGTGAGTGATTTTGCATGTACAATTGATAATTGCTGTGAGTAAAATTAATATATCACTGGGCTTAATTTCCACATGGTATCAGAGCCATTGTAGATCAATTTCTCTCCTTCAATTTTGTTTTGCAGGTTCAACATCAGTGACTGGGAGCCTTCTACTGACAGCCGGGACAATTTCTGAGCTATGGATCAATCTCAAAAGATCATCTTGACTCCCTTCAACTTATTTGAATGGAAAGCGGAGATGGAGATATTGTTTAGAGAGAAATGCCTCTATAGGGTGACTATGGAAACATAAGCAGATCCCAATGCAGCTGCAGAGAAGATAAAATGGCACAACATGAGGGATGAGGCCTATGGTCTCTTATGTCTGAGTATTTCCAGAGACCTCCTTTTCCATCTTGATGGATTGACATCACCGAATGAAGTATGGGAGAATATTACTGATATTTTTTGAAAGATAGATGAGATGAGGGGACATCAAATCGAAAATGAATTGATATGCCTAAGTCCAAATAGCTTTGAATCCCTGCAACTCTATTTCTCCAAGTTCAAAGCACTTGTTTTGCAACTAAAACAGTGTGGGATCGAAAAGAAGGATGATCAGCTGGTCTTGGCCATTCTATCGAAGCTTGGCCTGGATTATTTAGTGTTTGTTTCGACCTTCTATGCCAAAAAGTTGACAGCTCAAACCTGGAAGATGCCTAGCCTTGCAGATTTCATGGAATCTCTCACACAAGAACAAGACAAGCTGGTGATGATGGGCACCATCAAACCATCCAAAGACCAAGCTTTGGTTGTTGGAGATTCAAGGGTGGATTCAAAAATAAAAAATAAAGCTAAAAATCCACCTGAGCAAAAGAGAGACAAGAACAAGTCTCCAAAGGAGCCACAAGGTTCCAAGAAGAACACCCAGAAGAAGAAAAACAAAGGAGAAATGAGCAAGTGCGCATACTGTGTTATAGAGATTTTCACCCCACTAGGTGAATCACACATTGTATGGCCTTCCCCTGTCCCGCTGCAGACTCATTAGCCCCTATGGACCACTTTTTGTCTTTTGATGTATCATCGACCATCCCTAAAAACATAAGAAAAGTGATATACGTGGCTTTTACCCCGATAACCGCGTACATACTCAGATATTCCCATTATAGTCGTGTACATCAGGATGTGTGCATAATCCAAAACCTTTTGGAGCGTTCCTTGACTTAGATCCAACTCATATGACTCCTGGCCTTCCATATTCCTTGATATTGCTCGGATTCGACCCTTCATTGTCCCTATGAAGCTATATAAGGAACCCTTTGATACATTGAAAGGGAGGAGAAAGATAAGAGAGAATTGAGAGTATTGAAACTATAGTCCATTGTTGCTAGAACTTATGCTTGAGTCTGCATCCCTTTGTCCCTTGGAGCACTGTTGTGTTCTTCCCAAGCTTGCCTTTTGCTAGTAAGCTTTCTATCGAAGTGATGGAGGATTGAGGTGGTGGAGGCCCAAGTGGGGGATTCAGTCTCTTCGGTTCGTAGATGTGCTGTCAAAGGTTGTCACTTGTAATCTCTGATTCATATTAATAGAAATATCTTTTCCTATCCAGTAATGTGTATTTGAATGAATATTGTATCCATTGGAATATGTCAAATGCTTATACATTATTGATTATATATGCTAGAATAGATCTAACACCATGAAATATAGTATGCTTGTATTGTTTACTTGTTGTTGAGGACGTGCTATAACAATTCAAGCTGAAGATTGGAAAGCTCAACGGGGATCTACTTCAACCGTCCGAAATAAGGTATGAGGTTCGATCCTTTAGTGTTAGATGTTTTTATTTCTATTTCATATTGGGAAAGATTGATTTCTGGAGTCTAGCTGTCTGTTGTGGTACCCCAAGCCATAGGAATTTCTCTCCGTAACATAATTGGCGACTCCGCTGGGGAAGTTCCTTGTTCTTCTTTGGGGTTGGGGGCACAATGGGATTGATATTATTGACTTGCTCTTGGTTTCTCTTTGTTTCTGTGTCGCATGTTATAGTATGTTTGTCCATTGACACTCCCATTTATTGGTTTGGCATTGACCTAATTCTTACCACTGCCTTCTCTGTATACGCGGGTTTTTGGCCAAAGGTCACATACATACGCGGATTTTTGGTGAACAGTCGCGTACATACGTAGCTGTTCTTTATACAGTCGCGTACATCCTCCCTTTTGGTGAGTCTGATGTTGTGGGAAGTTGCTGGGTGGGTTGTGAGTGTGGTTGGGTCTTCCTTGGGTCTGAAGTTGTATGTTGGATGCTTCTTTTGTGACCAAAGACCGTTCGTGCCTCTCTCAGGTATCACGTCTATACTGGCATATAGGTTAGGTTCACCACCGTTTTCATTTTGCATGACCTTATGACCATGTCACTATATCCTTAGGTACGAACCCACTCTATTATGTCATGGAACCTTCTTGCTGCTATAGAAGTGGAATGATATGAGTGGTAGAGACTCACCTTACATGGGTACTCTAGTTAGCGCCTTATTTGCATTTGGTGCCCATGCCGATGTTTCCCCCTTTAGGGTGTGGGAGTCCGTTGTATAGTATTGCCATGACATTTAGCAAGAGCCTCATACTCCTCTTGATCTTATGCTGGCCATGACCCCCCGGACTCCCCTTATATCGAGTTGTGAATGCATTATCATGAGATTTGCCTATCTTATTGAGCTTTATGCCGGCTTCCCTGACATTACGTTTCAGCCATATAGCCCGAGCTTGTCTCATGTCTAGCCATTCAGAGCCTTTATTTATATTCTTCGCAGCTTGATTCCCTTTTTTACCGGGAGGGGATTTTCCCCCGAGTGTCGATATCCTACACATGTATCCTTGCATTGAGCATAGGTATGTTCCACTGCTTGGAACTAGTTTGTTTTCCCTAAATGACACTCGTCTCCTCCTAGTTTGTAACTATAAAGCTATTTTATTCTTTTTTCAAGCTTTTCAAATAACTGAAAAAGACCAAAAAAATAAAAAAACCAAAAATCCGGACAAGAAAAGATATTATCTTTGGCAGCTGTCGAGTCGTGTCGCCTTCGAACAGAGCATTGTATATCACATCCATTGGTTGGGTTATATTTTGACTTAGGAGCTGTACTCGTTATCTGAGTTTTATCTCCACCGACTGGTTAAGCTTCCAGTCCCTATGGAGCCTCTATTGATGCCTCCTGCATCATAGAGATGTCCCAGTTTGTATATCAAGTCTATGCTGCCTTCATTCAGTCACCATCCGCCGTTATGCTCTTGTTCGAAGGAAGTTAAAACCTGAGTCGGCCATTCCTAAGTTATCTTGACTTTGCATGTCGGCCATTCCCGGTACAGTTATTGGTTCGTGCACCTTATGATCGAGTTATTCCATATTATACAGCCTTGCTGAGTACCTCATGTTGGATGATGGGGGATGCCCTAATGCCCTCCTTCCAGCAGATTTCATCCCATCGACTTCAGATCATTTATTCTAGGATTGGAGTCTAGAGTCATTTTGAGTGCCTTGAGACTTGCAGTCATCAGTGGCGGGTTCTCTCACCATCGACAGTTTTGGGAATACATCAATGTCCCCTGATCGATGGATTCTCTCAAGTGTTCGACCTCAACACATTTATTCACACTTGTTAGTTTTCACTCTAGTACCTTGATTCCCATTTTCATTATTGGTGGGTGATCTTGCGTCTGTTAACGGGATACATCAATGACCAGTAATCAGACGATGGACTACTATGTTCGACCTCGACACCTCTATTCGCATAGTAGGACATGTACTCGTAGCGGTTTGTGTAGAAGACTTTCCAGATTGGTGGCATCCACTATATGCTGCCTCCTTGATCGTGCCAGTGTTCATGAGATTTCAGCTCTTGTGACTTGTTCCAGTATATGTCAGACATTTCCAGCCACTATGGAGATCTTGATTTGTTATATATCTTTATCCTTTGTGGAGATCATGGTACTTTGTATATCTCCATCATGGAGATTCTGATCTATGTATATTGTAAGTGGCGATGACCACATATGTGTTATCATGTTTCATGCCTATTCATGGCCATTGTACTGTTATGTATCTGGGACTGCTATATGTATTTGCAGTTATATGCAGAGTTGTAATATGGTATTATGCTGATTAGGTGGCTGGTCTTCCATTTGGGTACCTTCATCACTTCACTTCTAGGATGGACTTATAATGTATTTCGGCCATCGTATAACCCCTATGATCTCATACATTAGGGGGCATCTGTTATAGATATTTTCACCCCACTAGGTGAATCACACATTGTATGGCCTTCCCCTGTCCCGCTGCAAAATCATTAGCCCCTATGGACCACTTTTTGTCTTTCGATGTATCATCGATCATCCCTAAAAACATAAGAAAAGTGATATACGCGGCTTTTACCCCGATAACCACGTACATACGTGGATATTCCCATTATAGTCGCGTACATCGGGATGTGTGCATAATCCAAAACCTTTTGGAGCATTCCTTGACTTGGATCTGACTCATATGACTCCTGGCCTTCCATATGCCTTGAGATCGCTCAGATTCGACCCTTCATTGTCCCTATGAAGCTATATAAGGAACCCTTTGATACATTGAAAGGGAGGAGAAAGATAAGAGAGAATTGAGAGTATCGAAACTATAGTCCATTGTTGCTAGAATTTATGCTTGAGTCTGCATCCCTTTGTCCCTTGGAGCACTGTTGTGTTCTTCCCAAGATTTCCTTTTGCTAGTAAGCTTGCTATCGAAGTGATGGAGGATTGAGGTGGTGGAGGCCCAAGTGGGGGATTCGGTTTCTCCGGTTTGTAGACGTGCCGTCAGAGGCTGTCACTTGTAATCTCTGATTCATATTAATAGAAATATCTTTTCCTGTCCAGTAATGTGTATTTGAATGAATATTGTATCCATTGGAATATGTCAAATGATTATACATTATTGATTATATATGCTAGAATAGATCTAACACCATGAAATATAGTATGCTTGTATTGTTTACTTGTTGTTGAGGACGTGCTATAACAATTCAAGCTAAAGATTGGAAAGCTCAACGGGGATCTACTTCAACCGTCCAGAATAAGGTACGAGGTTTGATCCTTTAGTGTTAGATGTTTTTATTTATATTGCATATTGGGAAATATTGATTTCTGGAGTCTAGCTGTCTGTTGTGGTACCCCAAGCCATAGGAATTTCTCTCCGTAACATACTGCAATAAGGGAAATCACACTAAAAGCTCCTATATGAAAAATCAAATAGACATGCTGACCCAACTCCTAGAGAAGAATGGAATCTCCCTTCCAGACAGCTCAAAGAAGAGGGAAGGAGGATCAAGTTCAGATGACAGAGAGAGAGTTCATGCATTGGTTGCTGGCACATCAAGCTCACCTAGTTTCATCATTGATTATGGAGCTTCAAGGCACATGGTTTCGACCAAGGAGGCATTCACCTCACTTGACATGTCGAAAGGACCACCTATAGTACTGGGAGATGACTCTCTCACTAAAATTTTGGTCAAATGGAGGATTGATCTTGATCATGGTCAGTTCAGCAATGTGTTGTATGTGCCTGGTCTTTCCTCCAACCTCTTATCAGTGTACCAGATGAATCACACTAGGTCTCCAAAGAAGGTCATATTCTCCCCTGATGAAGTTGAGATCACAGAGATCTCAAGTGGTAAAGTCATTGAAAAAGGAGTTGCAAATCATGCTCAAAAGGTATACATGTTCTCACACTTTCTACCCTACTCAAACCCCTCCGCTCTTCTGATTCATGCTAATGAGGAAAGCAAGATTTGGCATGAAATATTTTTCCACCTAAATTACAAGTATCTTTCTGATCTTAGTGAAAAAGAGATGGTCATAGGGTTTCCCAAGATAAAAATTCCCAAAGGAATCTGCCAAGGCTGTATCCTAGGAAAACACCCAGAACATAAATTTGAGAGAGCTAGTCATGAGAGAACCTATGCACCCCTCGAGTTGATCCATAATGATTTTTCTGGCCCATTCCCTCATATGTCCATGATTCAGGCCAAATATGCATTGAATTTCATAGATGACTTTTCTAGGTATTGCTGGGTTTACTTCCTGAAACACAAGTTTGAAGTTTTTGGCCTCTTCAAAGTCTTTAAGGCTTTGGTTGAAAACCAGTCTAGGAGGAAAATCAAGGTCCTCAGATCTGAAAATGGTGGTGAGTATGTCAAGTCTGATTTTATTAATTATTGTGTAGATGTAGGTATTCAGATGCATCATTCTATCCCTTACACACCATAGCAGAATGGTGTTGCTGAGAGGAAGAACAGATCACTGAAGGGGATGGAAACATGCATGATGGAGGCCAAAACTTTGCCACCAAAGTACTGGGCCGAAGCTACAAACTGTGTATCCTATATCCAGAATAGGGTTCCTCATAAATATCTTGATGGTATGACTCCCTTTGAAGCATGGAGTGGGCACAAGCTAGATGTGACCCATTTCAGGATTTTTGGCTCAAAGGCTTGGGCTAGAATTCCAACAGAGAAGAGGAAGGATTTGCAGCCCCAAAGCCAAGAGTGTCTATTTGTTGGGTACTATGAATATTCAAAAGGGTACAAGCTGATAAATTTGAGCACAAATAAATCCTTTATTGAAAGGTGTGTTCAGTTTCAAGAAGAACCCCTTGCAACAATGGAAGTTGGAGAAGCCTCTTCACCACCTGAACCTCTGAAAGTAAGTGAAGAGATTGTTGAACATGTTGTTTTTTATTTTTTTGATAGTGATGAGTTTATTTCAGATCCTAACAGCCCTACAAGGCAAAAATGGGAATCCAAGACACTACATGCAGCAGGAGAGCTAGCCGGGAATCCCAATGACCCAAGGAGGACTAGATCTCAATTTGAGAGTGGTCTGTGCATGAAGGATCCTATGTTTGCTGAGAAATGCTATCTGATGGTGGAATCAGATCCTCAGACATATGAAGATGCAGTAAGAGATCCAAGATGGCAAGCACCCATGAAGGAAGAGTTCATCTCACTCCAAAAGAGCAACACTTGGGAGCTGGTGGATCTTCCCCCAGGGAGGAAGCTAGTTTAGTGTAAGTGGGTGTACAAGACCAAATTTGCTGCTGATGGTTCACCTCTGAAGTACGAGGCCAGATTGGTAGCCAAGGGCTACTCATAGGTTCATGGAATATATTACAATGAGACCTTTGCACCAGTGGCAAAGATGGATTCCATCAGGCTAGCCTTAGCCATTGCAGCTTCAAAGCAATAGGAGGTACATCACATGGATGTAAAGTGTGTCTTCCTGAATGGAGATCTCACTGAAGAGATATACATGCAGCAGCCTCAAGTATTTTCTACTAACCCATCTCTTGTGTGCAGGTTGAGAAAGTCATTATATGGGCTAAAGCAAGCCCCCAGCTTGGTATGCCAAGATTGATAGCTTCTTGCTATCACTGAATTTTGTTTGGTGAAAATCAGATCCAAATGTCTATTTGAAGTTAATTAATGGTTCATTAATGATCATTGTGTTATATGTTTATGAACTTCTCATTACAGGAAGCTCAAAGGATGAGATTGCTTCCTTGAAGGGTGCAATGAACCAAGCCTTCTCCATGACAGATTTGGGGCTCTTAAGCCAATTCTTGGGGCTTGAGATTGCTCAAACCAAAGCTGGAATCAAGGTGCACCAGTCCAAGTATGCCTTGGATCTGCTGAACAAATTCAAAATGAAGGATTGCAAGCCAAGCAAGACTCCTTTCCTTTCAGGAGTGAAGCTGGAAGAAGCTGATTCTCCACCTATGGTAAACAATACACTGTATAGGCAATTGATTGGATGTTTGTTGTATCTTACACATACTAGACCTGATATTTCTTATGCAGTAAGTGTGGCTTCTAGATACATGGATCAGCCTCATGAGATCCATTGGAAATCAGCCAAAAGGATCCTTAACTTTGTTCAGGGAACAAGGACACATGGGATCTTCTATAAAGCAAAATCTGATCTTGATTTGATTGGGTTTACTGACAGTGATTGGGTAGGTGATAGCATAGAAAGAAATTCCACATCAGGATATGTGTTCATGCTTGCAAAAGGGCCAATCAGCTGGTCAAGCAAGAAACATAGTGCCATTGCACTCTCATCTATAGAAGCAGAGTACAGAGGAGTTGTAAATGCAACAACTCAATGTTTATGGTTGTAGGGGTTACTTGGAGAGTGTGGTTTCGAATTAGAGTACTCAACTACCATATACTATGATAACCAGAGTACCATTCGAATCTACAATGATCCAGTTCAGAAGGAGAGAGCCAAACACATTGATATCCATATGCACTACATCAGAGAGCTTGTGCATGATGGCACCATTCACCTACTCTTCTGTTCATCTTAAAAACAAGTAGCTGATATCTTCACCAAAGAATTTTGTGATAAGACCTTCAGCAATCTCAAATCATTGCTGGGGATTGCTTATCATGCTATGAAGCATGAGTGAAGACAATATTTCCAAATTTTGTTTTACAGTCCATGTTTAAGGGAGGATTTTCCCATGTGGTTTTCTGCCTCTTTCCTTGGTTGTATGGACATGCAGTATGTAAAGGGTGACTAAGACTTGTTGCTAGGCCCTATAATTTTCTGATATATTACTCATAAGTCAGGCTTAAGTGGGGGTGTTAGAATAATCAACCCATAGTTAGCTACCTTAGACATTAATTTAATTATTTTTGTCTTATTTGCCTAGTTCACGTGTCCCACCTTATGCAAGTTGTCATTTACCTATCCATAGTGGTCAAACTTGCCTATTTTGACTCATGTAGTTCTTGGGAAACCTCAAGGAATCAATTCTGCTTTATTCTTGGCCTCCTAGGTGCCCTTCTTCCTTTTCTGCTTTATTGCCTGCTTTTTCAGTGCTTTAAGGCAATTGGGAAAGTTTGAATAGGTGAGGTTAACTAGTTTTTTGTCCTCCACATCCTACACTCTTTTATCCTATTAAAAGCATGTATGATTTGTAATTCCATCACCTTTTAGCTTTCCTAAGTTCTTTTTCCAATTCGTGAGCTCCTTAGCTGATTTGGAAACTACTTTATGCACCTATGGGGGATTTGCTTAATTTTAGTAAGCCTGCTTTTGACTAGATTCGAATTGCCTCCTCATGCATTTGAATCCCTTATGTAATTATTTAATGCAACAACCTATTATGTTATAGGGTTGGTTATTGTACACTGAGTTAATACAGTTTAGTGTTCAACTCCATATTCAGTCTCTTTTGTGAGTGATTTTGCATGTACAATTGATAATTGCTATGAGTAAAATTAATCTATCACTGCGGTTAATTTCCACACACAAAGTGTAGTACCTCCAGCAACAATTAAGGAATAGACAAGAAAAAAGGATCAACTACGAAGGACAAAGACATCGACAAACAAGGAATATTTGATCAAATTAGTTAGTAGTCGGTCAAGTGGACCATTTTGTAACGACCAAGTGGGCCTATAAATAAAAATAGGATTGTAAGCTTTGAGGCATCATTATTTCATAGGGTGATCATTGGATAAGAAGTATTAAGACGTTTTCAGAGTATTTGGGTTATTCGACACTGTATGATTTTGCATATATGGATTATAATATGATGTTTCGATATGGATTTGATCTCATTATTTGGTAGCTTCTTTCAATAGTCTCTAATGTGAATCTCTTTTATGGAAAAGGATGATTGTGCACTGTCTATGTCATAATCGCAATGTGATTAATGGTTTGTAGTGGTTTAATGCATACATCTGGTTAGATACATGTTAATGATTTATGACTATGCTACGAGTGGGTCAATACATGTTAATATAGAATGATAATATGATATGAATATGGATTTATGGTTGTGATGTGAATGGGTATGAAGTGACACATGTCCCCTCTCCATTGTGAAAACATGGTTCTTGGAGCTCCCCTTAAACATCTCGGGTGAGTCTGCACTCACTCTGCGAGTGTTGCTGGAAAGGGTAAATCCTTTTTGGGATGATGTTTAAGGATTCTGTGTCAAGATTTGCTGACAACAGTGTGAAGTGAACCCATGTTGATAGGACTGTGTGTTAACAATTGATGAAAGTAAAATCACATCTGGTTATTCTTTCCATTTGGGTACCAATATGATATCTTGGGCATCTTAGAAGCAACACTTTATCATCATGTCATCTACAAAAGTAGAGTACGTGGAAACCATCACAACAACTTGGCATGCATTTTGGATAAGAAGAATTTTAACGGATGGGACACACATAAAAGGATCCATCTTCTATATTTTGTGACAATAGTTATACAATAACATTGTCTAATCATAATGTCTTTCATGGAAAAAGAAAAAACATTAACACTTGCTATTACCAAACAAGATTATGTCATCTACAAATGAGAGATGGGTGATGAACATGACATCATAAAATTTGATACCATGTATTCTACCTTCCCATTTTTGTCTTGTTAATCATTTTACTCAAACCTTCAATGGCCAATAGGAAAAGCAAATGAGATAGAGGACAACCCCGTTGGAGGCGGCCTTTGGATCAACTAAATAACTTGGCTGGAGTCCAATCGATAAGAACCACAAAATACACTAAATAAATACATGTCATAATCTAGTTTGTATCCCCCAAAGGAATACTAAATTGCAAAAGTAAGAGTATTAAAAATCCTCAATTCACTCTATCGACATATTGTTTAATGAGGTCCATGTTAAGGATCAGAGCATCCAAATATTTGAGTTTAATTGTATGCAACAATTCCCGAGTGATCCCTATTGCTTCTAGAATGCCTATTGCCAAGAAAACATAATTTCTCTTTCGAAATTACCATATCCAGTTTAGGCTTGATTCCTATTGGATAAGATTTTAGTGATGATTTCATAAACATTATTGCAAAGAGAAATAGGTCGATAGTCCAAGAAAGACTCTAGTTTGTCACATTTAGGAATTATAGTGATGAATGTGGCATTGAGAGCATGTGAAACATAAACCTCTACTCTATATTATTCCATAAAGTAAAGAATCTCATGTAATTTCCCCATTTTTTATAGCACCATGGAGCAAACAATAAACCTTTAGATACCCATGGGTTCTAGTGGAAAATTAAATTAATTAATAAGGGGTTTAATTTTGGCCATAATTTCTTATGTTATTAAATAAACCATGCAAAGGTAATGGATCACAATTTTGTAATATTTAATATTACTAATAATTGTTTATGAGTTGTTAATAGCCTAGGTGGCTCAAGAGGGTGCATAGGATAAGGATAAAGCATGTGAGTTTTCATCCTTATAAAAATATGGAAAGAAAGCACCCAAAAGTAGAAACAATAAACAAAAGCAGGAAAAGTAAGAACACCAATATAAAATCAAAGAGTACAAACGTTTCCTTATTTTGGAAGATAAGGCTGAAGAAAGATTGGTAAAAGTAGGAAAGGGAGAAAAAGGATTTAGGAAATCTATAAAGTCTAATTTTATCCAATGAGGGAGAATTCATGGATGCAAGGTGGTCCAATGCAAGAAATACTTGCCAAAGAAGAATCTAAGTCACCAAAGTTATTCTCTCCTAAAAAATATTAATTATTATTTTATTATTTTCATGAGAGAAGTGTAGAAGAAAGGGAAAATACATCATAAGTTATAGAAATAGTTTGAACACTCCATTTCACATGTTTTTCCAGTGTTGATTTCCAAATTGAAGAGCTCTGATGCTTTTTGAGACTTGGGAGATGTGTCCCTTGTCTCCAGTTGGGAGATGTGCCCCTTTTGTCTAGTGTAACTAGTTAAACAAATTCATCTAGTGATTGAGGAGTTCGACACCTTGTCCATATAATTGAGTTTAATGCATCCTATGATATCTTTTACAGGTCTGATATGGTAATCTAAGGTGTTGAATTTGATTTCCTAAAGAAGAAGGAGTTTCATGTGTGAACTTGCAGTGCCTTGTCTAGTTTTTGTGAGCATTGTGCTAAGGAAGGAACACCAGTTCTTCATGGTAGATACTGTCGGATGCCATTTTGATCTAATGTGACCAATATCATATTGAGAGTGAACTTGAGATAGTTGAGATCAAGTTTGGGTCTAATTGGATCTTCAAATACCAAGTACTGTAAAGAAGATCTTTTTTCCCTGCGCAATTGCTTAGCTTCTTTTTATGTAACTTATATAAGACCGTGGCCATTTTTATTCCAAATATTTTTGGTGGTTTGATTTTTTTCTAATATCCACTTCATATTTGATATTATTCTGCTATGGTTATTGAAATGAAGAGTTGAATATCCAGTACTTCGAATTCCAAGAGTTTGATGTAATTTTTTAGTACGATAGCATTGTATTGGATGCTGATCTTTATTCAGAATGACGTGGATACTATCATTGCAGTTTTGAGATATATACATGTCCTTTTAAATATTATATTTTAGTATTGATCTTTAATTATTCATAAATTCTATATTCTAATTAATCTTTCTTCATATGCTTGTTTGATGCTAGAATTTGACTAGCTTTCAATTTTGAATCCATAGACTTTCTTATGCACCTCCAAATTTATTTTTGTGAATATATGTTATTAGAAGAATCCAATTTTATCACATCCCAATCCTTTGTCCTGAAATTCATGCCCTTCCATCTTTTTTTGGATTTGCTTGAAATTTGACTAATTGAGCAGTCTTGATTTTTTCAGTTGTCTTTCTAGATTCCAAACTCTGCCCAACTCAAGTCCAATATTTATTTAAGTGTTTTAATACTATGTTTTAGTTGATATACATGCCATCCACTTCTATTATGCACCAGAAGCAGTTTGGTTCCACAGAAGTCCTCGGGCCATTTCCTTGAAGCCTTTGGTTTAGACAAAGGAGTCTACCGAGGTGTGATGCACTTAGATAATGTGCAATTGACAAATTTGGGAGTCTAATTTAGTTTTTTGAAGAATTTCCTAATCCCTATTAGATACAAAACACATCCTTATGGGGAAATTTGGGGAATTATAGTTGTGTTTGAGTTTCTATTCCCAACCTCTTAGCCCCAAATTAGTCAAAACAGAGTTAGTGTGCCCAAATATCTATTTAGGTAGATTATAGTGGTATCATATCATGGTCCTCTTCACTTGTGAGAAGCAAGGATAATATCCATAAACTTTCAGTTGAAAAAAATATTGCATATTACATCTTCTTGTTTGCAGCTATGAAGCTAGTCATAGTCATTGAAGATGAAGATTTCAAGCCATATCATTAGAACAAATTTGAGATCTAAAATAGGCCTCCTAAGGAAAATAATAAAATAATAGTTAAAATAATAAAATAATATTTATTAATTTTGGAGGAAAAAAGAAAAAAACTACTTTTTTGTTCACATTTTCAACATATCTCCATGTGTTTTTACTCAAATTTTTAATGGGAGGGCTCGTTGAATGCGTAATTTAATTCTGTATCTAACGAGTACCCACATGGCATACTTTTGACAGACCCCGATACCACAAAAAAATAAATACCTGAAAAACCATGATGATGAAGAAGAAATATGGTTGGTAATACTCATTCTTTGATGGAGGAACCTCATGAGAGGTTTGAACATGAAGAAGAATCAGATTTCCAAGTGTTTGAGAAAAGAAATCTCATGGAGGATGCAATCTAAGAACTTTATTTGATGCAAAAATATCATGATCTACCCTTAAGGGTGGAAGAATTTTCTCTACAATAGGTGGATGATTACATTTCCCATGGATCAGCAAGCCAAAGTGTTTATTCATCCATGGATTGGGTAGATAGATACATAGAAAAGATGGAGATTCATTGAGGTAAAAATTCCTTTTGATTCTGTGATAATTTTTTTGGTTTTACTGATATTGTCTTACCATGTGATTAGCAATAGTATGTATGTCATCCCTTGGATACTTTTAGTACACATACCTCCATATATTGGGTGTGGAAGTACAAGAAAGATTTAGAACTATCATGATAGAGAAAATCATCTTGCATACAAAGCATGTTGGATGTAACAGAGCATGAAACAATCAACTTATACAAGAAGAGAACCAAACATTGTAGGATCAAATGATAAAGAATTTCATTTGCTTTTTAAGTGGTGGGATTCCATTATGGCTATGGGATATTAGAGGGAAATATAAATTTGATTTCCAACAGTCTATTCATATGGAGTAGTGGATGAGTTTCCTACATGGGAAACCTTATGATAAGTGGACACAATATGTTCGTAGTGGATGGTTTGGGAGTCTTCACAAGACTCTATGTATTGACACTATGTGTTGTAGAGGAGAATTACATGAGAAGGTTCTTGACAACCTTCACTTATAGACCAATAGGAAAAGAATATGATCACCTACTTGAATGGGTATGTATGGTACAAGCCCATAATAATTGTATCTACATAAAAGGAAGAGGAAAAGAGGGTAGTATCATGTTCATTTCTTCCTTTAACAAAAGATCCATTGACTTGAAAAGTTCAATTAGTGGTGGATTATTCTAAAAATAAATTTGCACGTGATACGTTGAATGATTGGATCCAAGATGAGAAACATGAGAGAATGAATAAAGTGATCCATTTAGCTCCAATATCATCCATAAGGAAGGAGGTTATGTGGTCTTCCCAATATTTTATCCTAACCAAGGACTCTCTTAAAAAGGGAGCAATGGACTAACAAATATTCACTCTGTCCTACAAGCATGAGAAGGGGTCCAATTGTGAAAGTGAAAGGAATACATAGGCATCTTCTAAACTAAGTATCACAAGACTTCCTTTGGATACAATTGAATCCAAAGCTACTATGATCCATAAAGGAAGTGAATATATTGGGAGCAAGATATTCTCCAAGTTTGATCATATCCACTTTGGCCATCATAAAATTTGGATGGTAGAAGTAGTTTTGCAAGAAACAATTCTTGGTTATCAATGTGGAAAATATGGATTTTTATTAATGGCCATTGGATTGACTCAAACACTCATTGATTCACATCCTTACATGAGCAGAACATACAACAAGCATCTTGGTGAGTTTGTATTTGTTTCTTTTGATATCACTATGATTCATTGTAGGATGTTGGAGATACATTGTCTCAATTTGGAAGTTGCATCGTACAGTTGGGTAGAATAGCCACAGTATGATAAAATGCTTGAATGTGAAGTTGGAGGGATTAGGATAATATATCTTGATATTATGCTTGAGTAAGTAAATATTGGTGCCTACATGAAGCAGATTTGGCCTACCTTTGTTTGGCCCTTTTCCAAATATGTGACCAAGCTAAGTAGGGCCATTAGTTGCAATGCACCTTGTAGAGGATATCTCCATTTGATGACAAATATGGTTGTCCAAATTAGGAGAGGAGTTTATTGTTGGGATGAGGACCCAAGAAAAGTTCTCAAAGGAATGAAGGAAATGGTGATGTGTCGCCCCATGTTTTCCTCCCTATATTTCACTCCATCACTTGTGCATGAGGATGATGCGTTGGGAGTAGGAACAAGATTGGATTTGATGATAAATGGACATGGAATTGCTTATTAGAGCAAGTTGTTGCAGCCACATGAGACACCCTATTTGATCCATAACAGGAAGATGCTAGCCATTGAGCATGCATTGGCTAAGTATGTACCATACTCAAAGGGAAGCGAGATTGTGGTAAAGTTTGATCACAATGGTCCAAGGAAAAATTTAACATAAGAGGATATTGATGGAAATTGTAACAAAGGGGTCATATATTGTGGAGGAGAGATTCATAGGAATTTTGAGGAAATCTTGCAGTAGCATTTTGGAGGAAGTGCATATGTTCTTCATCACCCTTGTTTTCATTTGCTTGAGGACACACAATTTTGGGAGGGGAGGACTGTAATGTCCCCATTTTTTATAGCAACACAGAGAAACCATTATCCCTTTAGATCCCCATGGGTTCTAGTGTAAAATTAAATTAATTAATAAGGGGTTAATTTTGGCCATAATTACTTATGTTATTAAATAAATCATGTGAAGGTGATGGATGTTGTAATCTCACAAATCACTTACGGTTACCAATAATACACATTAAATCATACAGACATAACAAACACAAGAGGCAAGAACACAGATATGGAATAACAGATTATATTATAGCATGAGGGTCCATACATACACAGAACTGAACTGAGTTCTCACCTGGTTCAATAGCCTAATATATATGATTTACAAATAGTTACATATAACAACCTGTTGGTTCGCTCAACCGACATGACTTTATGTGGTCAACCTAATCTCCAATTAGTCGTCTATTTGACTAGTTGTCTCATAGACTAGCTCCTCCAACATCTTCCCCAGGAACAAAATATTTCTTTGTCCCGAAGAAACAGGGGAGATACTTCAACAGTGTGCTATCTTAGGTAATTGTTTCTAGTATTGTTTGTCTTCATGGGATGTGTATTCAAATGGTTGGTCGTTTCTGCATGCATATTTCCACAATTGCTTCTGCTGTAACAGCCAGTTGGTGTTGAAATTCTTCCCAGTTCTGTAATACTTTTTGGAGGTCAATAGTCAATGTTGTAATGCTTGATAAGGTCGACATATTCTCCTGGATGGAAAGGTCTACTATGCTTTCCATGTTGGATCCCATAAATTGATCTCTTTCCTCTACTTCCTCCAATCATTCTTTTCATCTATGGGCAGATTGTATCCATTTTATCAAGGCTTCGGAGTCTTGCTATACCCACTGGTGTGCTTGTTTTTCTAGTTTCTGTAGTTTGGATGTTTCCAATATAATTTGATCTTGGATCTAGTTTCTCAGTGCTTCTTCGGTGCCTTTTCTTCTTTCCAGTGCTTGAATTTGTTCTTGGTTTTGTTGGGTTTGCTAAAATACTTACTCGTAATAAGTGGGCCAATCACAAAGTACTTCTTCTATGATGGCATATTCCTCCAGGTGGTCTTGCAACACTTTGTGAGCTTCTAAGAATGTCGTGTACTACTGCCTCAACATTCTAGATGTCTCCTCTTTTTGGTCTTCCTTTATATTTAGCAGATGCGATTGTAGGGTCGACACCATGTTTTCAAATAGTTCGTATTCCTTTTCAAGCGGCTTGTCAGTGTCGGCCTCTAGAGGACCCAGTATGACTGTTTGAAATAATTTTCTGCATTTTGATAAGAACTCGACTTGTTCATTCTTAATGTTGTCGAGCTACTGTTGTCTGGTCTGGATTATTTTTTTGCCTCAGTGGCCAAAGTTTCTAAGAGTTGTCCCAAATCTCTGTCTCTTAGCTTTGTTACGTCGACTATAGTACTTGATCCAAGTTGGCTAATGTGGACCATTGTCGACTGTGATTCTTTGTGGTGTTCCTTCTTCTTTTTGTCTCTTTTTATTTTATGTTTATGATGATCTGTCTTCTATTGTACCTGTGTATCGGCAAGTGGTAGATTCTCCTATGGTTGATTTTTTGGCTGCTGATCTTCAGTGGTCGGTGGAATTTCTGGTTGAATTTCCTGGGTGGAACCTGTAGCTCGGTGTGTGTCTGGGGGTTTTGACACAGATGGTTCAGGGTTTGGTAAAGGTTTTGGATTGGGAAGTGGTGGTGGAGATGGTGAATGGTCAGGTGTAATTGGTGTAGTGGGGATATTATTAGTCGATGTTGGGTCTTGGACTTCTGGTGGTGAATCATTTGGGTTGTAGAGAGTAGGTTGTTGATCACCCGGCTTATATCTTCTAGGTTATCTTCATCCACATCTCTTGCTTATTCATTGGCTAATGAAGGGTGTGGGATGTCGAAAGGGATAATGGATGAGGTGCGACTTGTGACAATTTGAGATGTCTTATCGGGGTTCCTCAAGAATGTAGACTTGATAATTCCCACAGATCTTGGTTTCTAGTGTATTTGGCTAATTTTTTGAGAGAGGATCTGCCTTGATGCACTAGCTTCAATCAGTGGAAATTTGGTGGTAATATTCTAGATAGAGGTGAGTAGTTTAGGTAATTTTTCAATGTATGCCTAGAAATCACCATCCTAGTTGAACCATTCTTTCAGTGTCTCCGTCATAGCATTCTTACAAATGCTGATTGGGATTATGGTAGTTATCTGTGGGTTGTCTTCCTGTGTAATCTGGGTTGGATATGGGGGTGGAGGTGTAGAAACTAAATCAACAATGTTTTCATCAGTTGAAGTGGTTGTAATTTTTACCTTTTTCGGTTGTCCTTGGTTTTCTCTTGCTTTGACGAACCATTTGAATTGTGTTTGGAACGAAAATTTGTTTGCTATTGCATATTCTATGATATCGATAGTAGTCGCCAATAGTTCTTCCTCATCTTCTGACTTTGAAAGGATAAGATTGCACTTCCCTTTCCCCTTTTCCTAAAGTTCCTTCCTCCTCCTTGAGGGTATTACTTCCTTTTCTATTTGCCTTAATATTTCTTTTGTCATAGCATTATTCTGGATCATCTGATTCAATGTCTTCTGCCAGTTCTTATTCTCTCCCCTGTTGGTTGGTCAGACTGATAATTTTCTCAGCTGGTTTAGTTACCTATTGCTCAGTTGGTGTACTTCCCCTTTGGGTTAGTGGCTGTACGATTGTTATTTGCAGTATGTTGGTGTCCTCTGCTAGTATATCATCCGACATGAAGGTAATGATATGTAATCAGAGTTTGTAGTCCTCCTCTTTCTCTTGGTCTGTCAATGGTTCTTTGATTGTTTGATTTATTTCTTTGGATTTTGCTGGTATTGATAAATTTGTACCGGACTATCGAGCTAGCTCGCGGAAGATATCTTCAACTGTTGGGTAATAGTCGAGAGGTTTTGATGTTGCTTTTTCTCCTTACATGTACCAAACTACTATGTGGTCAAGCTCGAGTTGAATACGAGCTATTTTTGACAAACTTCTTTAGATGTTCTAAGGCACCCGCCATTTGGTCATCTGGATTTTCAGGTTTTGGAACCAATTTTCCAGCATTACTTTACCATTTTCCAATTCTTTTAGTGTTCCATTTTGTGAAAATGGCTTGAACCTACACATGTGGTACTTGTGTGGTTCCTGGAACTGCTTGTCCTCAACTAGGCACAAGTGGTACATTGCTATCCAGAGTATTAGAGATGGGAACCTTATAATTTTGGCTGAATCCTAACATTTCTCACAGATACTTTTGAGCATGTCGGCAATATGCTAAGAGCAGTGGTAAATTTTTCTTGTAGTTTCTATTATGTCGACTACTTCTAGCATGTCCAGTTTTAGACGACTCCCTCGACTTGTAGGAGTGAGTCCTGTTGCTATGATTTTGGCTACGATTTGCAGCGTCCGGGCTTGTATCTGACTGATCATTAGCCCTTTTGAGTTTTTTACTTTTGGTGTTCTAGTTAGTCATTCTACCAGTCCTTCTTTTATACCAATAGGGACAGGGTCACCCTGATTTGAGAGACCGGTAAGTTTGTATATTACTTCCACAAAATTTTCTACTGGTTGGTCGTAGTAGAATTTACCATTGTGATACTAACTAATGATAAATTTTACTGTTGTTTCTTTCGTTCCTCCAAAGATTGCCATGAACAGTGTGTTCATGTAGCTCATGATGGTGTTGTATCTTATTTTCTCTGCTTCTGGTGTTATTTTCTCGTCCTGGTAATCCCATTCTTTGATTTTTGCCCAGGTTTTGGTACACGAGGTTTCCTGTACCTTGGCATTCTTGATATTTCTTAACCTTCTCATCAATGGGGTTTCAATGGATTGCAGTTCTTTCATTTTCATAACTGTGGCTCTGGTTTGCTTCGGGGCCATCTCATTGGTCTCTTGGTCAGATTTTCTAATAGTGTCTTGGCTCTCAAATTTCTGAATACTCGGTTGTCTTATCTCTTCAAAATATGGTAAATGATCTTTTTCTAGCCCGATATTTATAGGTGGAGTGGGTGACGTTTCTGTCGATGGATGTATTAATGGTCAAAGTGATGGTCTAGCATGGTCTCTGGAGTTTGCGTTAATTGTGATTTGATTTTAGCACTCCTTTTTTCCGTAGTCATGAACATGCGATTTGACCTTTGGGGTCATCGGTCGATGTCGATCATGCGAGTGGTCGATGGTAGTATGTTGATGGGGTTGGTGTCGGTTGTTGAATTGCTAGTTTTTATATCTTTCGAAGCATCCTATCATTCTGGGATATGGGTGTTAGTTCTGTTTTGTTGTTTTTAGGATTTTTAGATTTTTATAGGTTTTTCTAGTAGTTATGGTTGTTATGTGTATGTCTCTTCTCTTTTTTTTTTAACTTGTTTTAATTTTTGTACCATTTTAGTTGGGCACCATTAACAAGTTTCTGAAATATTATGGCTTGTAATGTCCTTAGTCGGACTGATCCATTGGCATGAATCTCTTCAACAAAATAAGGTCCCATCCATTATGTGTGTAACTTTTTGGGTTTTCCTTTTACTCGACTATTGTACAGTAAGGCGAGGTCCCCTACCGACAAAGTTTTGTTTTTGATATTGCAATCATGCCAAGCATTCTACTGCTTTTTTTGGATTTCTTTATGTTGTAAGGCTAGCAGTCGGTGTTCTTCTAGATTTTTTAATTACATCAGTCGGTCCTTCCTACCTTCTTTGACATTGACATGTAAAATATCCGCTATGATAGGTGTTTGTTGTTGAAAATGTAGCGGAACAACAGCTTCTTGGACATAGACTATTCGGAACGGTGTTTGGTTGATCGAACATTTGTATGATGTTTTGTAAGCCCATAGTACTGCAGGGATATTTTCATCCCAATCATCCTTGTCGGTGTTGCAGATTTTTGTTAAGCCCCTTGTTAATGTTTTGTTGAATGCCTCTATTGCTCCCATTCAACTGAGAGTGATAAGATGTACTATGTGGATGGTCAATTTTAAACTGGCCTATTAGTGCTTTGATGGTTTTGTTAATAAAGTGTGAACCTTGGTCACTGATTAGGGTTATTGGGCATCCAAATCTAGTAATTATATTTTCGTAGATAAATTTAGCAGCTATTTCACTACAACATGTGTC
This sequence comes from Pseudotsuga menziesii, assembly GCA_001517045.1. Taxonomy (NCBI): domain Eukaryota; kingdom Viridiplantae; phylum Streptophyta; class Pinopsida; order Pinales; family Pinaceae; genus Pseudotsuga; species Pseudotsuga menziesii. Next base: position 687,379 of record LPNX010009006.1, on the reverse strand, counting down.
GACAGGTTCTACTTCTTCCCACTTAGTTACATATTCTACTATGGTTATTATGTATCTTGCACCTATTCTTTTTGCTGGTATCGAGAATGGTCCTATGAAGTCGATGGCCCAAATTTCAAATGTCAAACTTGGGTTTACCGATATCAAGGGAATCTCTCTACTCGATAGTGGTTGACCCAGTCGTTGACACTTGTTGCATTGGATAACAAACTTTTTACAATCCTTGTATAGTGTCGGCCGCCATAGACCTGACTATTGGATTTTCTTGGCAGTTGTATGTATTTGAAAATGTCCTCTCACTAGTCCATAATGTGCTTCATACATGATATTATCTCTTTTGTGTTCTAATACACACCATCTGAGGATGTCGTCCAAGCCCATTTTATATAAAAATCCATTTATGAGGCTACATGGTGCAGCCTTCATTGCTATGATCTGTTTCTTTTTCGTGCTCATGCCCTCTAGTGCTTGAACATTTTCTAAAAATTGAGCCATTTCCTCAAATTCTACTAGGACTGATTCTATTCGAAATAAGTGTGCATTCGGTAGGTCGTCTTCGACTCATGTCGGCTCCTTTCCCGTGTCGATTCTCGATAAGTGGTCGAGTCTGACATTTAATTTTCTTGGTCTAACAACGGATTCAAATTCAAATTCTTGGAATAGTAGCAGCCATCAGCAAATTCTCCCATGGTGTAAGGGTTTGTTTACAAGGTATTTCAATGCTTGGTGGTCGGTATAGAAGATGAAAGGGTTGGCTAGTAGGTAATGTCGATACTTCTATAATGCAAAAACCATTCCTAATGCTTGCTCTGTTGTTAAATAGTTTCTTTATGCTTTGTTTAGTTTTTTGCTGCTATAAATTATAGAGTAATCCATTCCATCGTCCCCTGGTTGTGTTAATATCTCTCCTATTTCTAGGCCTGATGCGTTGATATGTACATGAAATTTGATCAACCAATTCGGGAACCTTAGGATAGGTGCCTCTACTAGCTTCCTTTTTAGTGTTTCAAATGATGTGTTACATTCATCTCTCTAGTCAAACTCTTGATCTTCTCTTAATAGTTCTTCCAGTGGATAGGTCATATCTCAGTAGTATCTCATAAATTTCTTGTAATATCCTGTACGACCAAGTAGTACCCTGACTTGTTTTGGGTTCACTAGTGGTTTCAAGTCGAGGATAATCTTTATCTTTGCAAAGTTGACCTTGATGCCTTCTTTGCATACAATGTGTCCTAATAGTATCCCTATAGGAGTTAGGAATATGCATTTCCTTATGTTCAGAGATAGCTGGATTTGTAGGCATCATTCCAACATGAGCCTTAGCCATTTGCAGTGATCTTTCAACATAGAGTATATCCTCTAATCATTGAAATATAATGTCATTTTTTTGTAGATATATTATTGAAATGTTTTGACCACAATTCTCGAAAATACTGCAGGTGTGTTTTTTAGACCAAAAGGCATAACTCTGTAAGAAAATGAGTTGAATTCACATACGAATGTTGTCTTTTTCTAGTCTTCTTTGGCTATTGGTACTTGGTTGTAACTCGAGAATCTGTCTGTAAATGAGTAGCATTCATGTCCTACAACTTCATTTAGGATTTCATCTGCATAGGGTGTTGGGAATGGGTCTGTTAAAGTAATTTTGTTTAATTCTTTGAAGTCAACACAGATCCTTAGTTTTGTCGGGTCGTGTTTCTTTGGTTGTACAACCATTGGGCTTTCCCATTTTGATTGGTCAATTGGGTATATAATTCCTAGTGCAAGCATATTATCGATCTCTTTCTTGACTATCTCTTCGTATTTATGAGCTAAATTGTATGGCCTCTTCTTTACAAGCCAAGCAACAAGTTTAATGTCTATCTTTATTTCACCCATTTCATGGACTAGACCTTTGAGATATTTGTAGTCTCTAGTGAATACATCCTAGAATTCTTTTATTAAGTTTACAATTTCGGTCGTTTGCTCTTCGCTCCAGTAATCGCCAATTTTTGCCATTTTTGGTCAATCATCATTTGATATGTCAAATTCTTTAGTTTTAACTTTGGCATCTAACCATTCTGGTGCTTTAGCTTCATTGATCGATTGACTCCCTTATTTGAATTGTGAGAATGTAGTAGGAAATTCTGCTGTAGTCATTCGGTCGGTATCTTCTTTGTCGGCTGTCTTGACTTTAAGTACTATGCGAATTGGTTTTGTTGTTTCTGAATGGTATGTATAATTTTCATAGAAAGCTTTTCCCTTCCATATTTTCATTTTCCATTTGCATTGTTGTTGAGTGTGGTATTGTCTTATTTTGTATGTTATTACATGGTATTGTCGATCAATCATAGTTGTTCATTAGGGTGGTGTTCCCGGTAGGTTCTATAAATGCTTTGATTTGTTTTGTGGTTTCGTCTAACTTTTCATTCTGTGGTATAAAGTTAAAGTCTTTGATTAAGTTCTCTCTAAGTTTGTGCCATTGAAATGTTTTGCCCCATGCTTCTTCCATTTTGTACCATTTGTTTGGTAGGTCAGCTAGCTTCGATGGAAACAGGTGTGGCCATGTACATTCATCTTTATACCCAAGTATTTTCCACTCTCTTTCGCATGTTCTTATGTGTTCCTATGGGTCTTGCCCTTGGATGAACATAGGTATTTGTGCTTGTTTGGTTAGCCTCTTTCCTCCAAATATTTCTACAAAGTAAGTCAAAGCTGTTGTCCATGTCTAAAATCTTGATTGATGGGTATCCCACCATCTAACATCTTGTCTTGTAAAGGTTTCTACTAAGCTTTGTAGTCGTCCATGTTCACCAATGTTTTTAGATACTTGTTCTGTATGCATAACTGGTGATTCTCTTTCTTTATATCTTGGGATTTGTCTGATGCTTACATTTGTTGGTTTTAAGGTAGGATATACCATGCTTTTCTTTTTGAATATTTTTGGGATGATGGAAACTAAGAAACATTGTTGGACCGGTTTCTTCTATATAGTCTGAATGGTCCAGCAACCTGTTTCTTGTGTCTCGTAGTTTTTGACTTCCCAATCATATAATTCTACATTTGAGTTGTATCCTACTAAATCTTGATTTCCTAAGTGAAGCTCACCATAGACATTGGGTTTTGTGTATTCTTCGTTATTTTGTATTTGATATAGTTGTTGGATGTCGAGTTCTTCATCAATAGGTTCTATCGAAGGCTCTCCTTGGGATAGGTGGATAGGTACTATGACTTTCTGTCCATTCCCTTTTAGTTTTATCCTTTCTTTGTATAAAGATATTGATGCTTTCATTTTTCTTCCCCAAGGTCGAACTACTAAAGCTGGGAAGGAACTAGATCCTTCCTTAGGGTCAATAATTTCAAAGTCGACTTTGGTCGATATTCCTTTTATTGCCATATCGACATTTCTCTAAACTCCGATAAGTTCTATCAGACCTTGGTTAAGTAATTTGAGGTATATGCTTGACTCATATAGTTGAGGTCTACCCAACTATTCCCAAGTGTCATGAGTCATAATATTTACTTGTGAGATGAAGTTGGGCACAACTTATCGAACATGGTATCCTTCGATTTCTAGGTCGACAAGTGGGTCAGCATCACTTTTGTCCTTTTGGTTTAAACTGCATATATTTTTGGTTTGTTTTTCTATGTTATTATTATGCTTCATATTATACAATAAGTCAATGAATTGAGATACTACTTTATCATCTTGTACTAAATGTATTAAATCTTTAGCTGTTCTTTGTCAACTATCATCAGCTTCTTCTTGTCTAGCAAATTCTTTAAATATATTCGTTACGTCATTATACAATTGTTTTTGTTTAGCTGGGTTAGGATAATCATTCTTTTATTTTATTTTTATTATATGTGGGTTATCACTCCCAATTTTTGTCCCTTGTCGAGTTACTATATGTAGGTTCTTTGTATTGATTATATGATGTTTTTGGATGCAGGACAAGACATTAACATTTTTATTTTTATTGATCTTGTCAAGCATGGTAGGACAATCCTCTAATGAGTGATCGCCTACACGACAACTAGTACAAAATTTTAAACTTGTTCTGTCCTTGTATGGGCAGTTTACATATTGATGACCTTCTTTGTAGAATGTAAAGCATTGTATGGGCCGACGTGGTCGGTTGTCGCGATTCCCAGAGAATCAACCTCAGCCTCCATATCCTCCACGATGGTTGTTGAGCTGGTGCTCATATCGACACCATTCATATCTTTGATTATTCGGTTCATTTTGATCATTGCTTCATTGGTTGTTATCGTTTTTCTGTGCGACTACGTTTGTCTGGTAGAATGCTTGGTAGTTCTATCGTTTTTTTAAATTTAGAAGGCAATTGACTATTGCATGAATTTTTACCTTGCAGATTGCACACCAAGATTCTTTTCCATTTTTCATGTTATATGAGAAATATTTCGTTGTGTGTTCTCCATGTTCTTGACAAATGTCGCAGAAGCATTTTGTCTGAACAAATTGAACGTCCTATCGACTTATGTATTGCTGACAGTTATCTTTAGTGTGTCCGACCATTGAGAATTTTTTGCACCAGACATCTTGATTCTTGAGGTTCATCTCTTTCAATGATTTCTGTGGCATTTCTAGCTGTTCTTCCAGTCTAGTATCCATGGGATATGCTAGGAAATATTCATCCATCTCTACTTGCAGATCTTTGGTAAGTGAATCTTTGTATGTTTTAAATGTCTCCAAGCTTATGTGTCACCAAATTTTCTGTGATAGACCTGCAAGAAACCACTGAATTAATATTTGTTCATCAATTACATAATCCAATTGACCGAGGAGGTCTTTCCATCATTTGCCATATTCTCGGATAGATTCTGCTGGCTTCTGAGATGTTTTTTTTAGCTTTTTGGCTGCCAGATGTTTTGCGTCTGGTGTCTTAAAGTAAGATAAGAATTGCACTTTAATTTATTCTTTAGATACTTGGGGAGTTCTTTTGATATAGGTCATGTACCACATTAGTTCTATTTTCCTCAAGGCACCGATGAATTGTGCGATCTGTTGATCTTCCACTATAACTTGATTTGCCTGCCATGTTGACTCACAGACAAACCAATGTCATCTAGGATCTTCATCAACCTTGTATAGAGGGATATGTGCTGATCCATGAACCATGACAGAATCATTGTCACTTTCTCCTCCAGGAGGTGGCGGTGGTGTGGGTGGTGGTGGGGGTAGTGGGATGTTTTGCTTGTATCATTGTACAGATTTGTTTTGAATGGAACTTTCATTCCCATCGGTTGTTTTTTTTTGTCATTTCTTCTTTGACAAGCAGTCGGTTCAGGTTGAATTCTTCTGTTGATTTCTAACTACACTATTTTTTCTGTAGGTCCGATTATTCTGTATTTTCCAAAGCTATATTTGGCAAGGGGATGCTCCTTCATGTGCCAGGTAAAGTAAGTGGATAATTCAGTTGGAAGGGTACACTTGAAGTGTTACCTAGTTTCCTTCCTCTGGTAGACAGATCACTAGATGATTATCATCATTTACCTTCTCGTCTAGTAAACTCCATATAACAAGCTCATCAACTCTTAGTCTAAGGTCTTCTTCGACAATGGCTTGTATCTTGGTACTCAGATTCGTTGGAGATAGAGGTCTTATCTGCTAGGGGATTTCTACTTGGATAGCTTCATGCTGCTCTATCCACAAGTCTTCTTCCATGGTTGATGCTTCTTCATCCACGCCTTCTTCCCATCGGTCATGACCCAAATTTGGTGGATTTCTTTCCTGGTCTGTCACCCTAATATTCATTTCTCTTTGGAGTGCTATAGCCCATTCTCTTCTATCTTCACTTCTTTTCAGTCTCTTCTCTCTTTCTACTTTCTGTAAATCCTTCGTACCTTTGTGTGTCACTATCCATTCGATTTCATTTTTAGGTTGAATTTTCATTGCTGGTGATGGTATCTCCTTCAATCGACTATAATCCTCTTCACTTTACCCCGACATATGAACAGATACCCCCCATAGCCTACCCAACACTTTAGATAGCTCGAATAGTTCTGTTTACTTTCTTAGGAAGTACTCTCACTCCCTTTTGGTAATGAATTTTTCCCACTTTTTCTGTTTCTCCACCCAGTTAGAATTTGGTGGTGGTTCAAGTAGTGATGGATAAGGTTCTACAATATGACCCACTCCTTTTTCTATTAGGAATTTGAACAGTAGGGTCGGTAAGGAGCAAAAGAACTGTTCGGTAAGGTCTGTATATAATATTTTATGAACAGTTTCTACTGAAGTTTTTTCTTCTATGGCTTGGTCCTCGCAGAATTTGTCTATGATATTTTCAAATCACTCCAATAGGTTTGTTCATCCCCCTCGAATCAGTTTCTCTAGAAACTCTTGGTCCTTATTTTCTTTCAGTTTTTTCATCCAAAAGATTTTTCAAAAGCTAGGGTACCGATTCGACAAACTTCTCATGTGTTTCAGTGAAGAATTTCTCCTTCGCTTGAGAAATGGTTAATATATTTCTCCTTGTGTAATTCTACAAATAATTTTCTATCTTATGCTCCCACCAGTTCTTAATCTCCTGTTCTGATATCATCTTCTTATAGTCATTACGTTCAGATATGTACTACCAGCAACAGAACCAATGTTGTAATGTCATAGATCATAGAGGGTTACCAATAATACACATTGAATCATACAAACATAATAGACACAAGAGACGAGAACATAGATATGGAATAATAGATTATATTATAGCATGAGGGTCCATACATACACAGAACTAAACTGAGTTCTCATCTGGCTCAACATCCTAATATATATGGTTTACAAACAGTTACATATAAATACCTGTCAGTTCGCTCAATCGATACGACCTTACACTCCTCAACCATTGTCAGCCTCAACCATTGTTAGCCTCGATTGCATGTTGGCTTCGACTACTATCGACTGCTTTTGGACTGAAGTCATTGATCAACCATCACCGACAAGCACACCTATAAATTTTCTTACTCGTTTGATGACTGATTATTATCTCGATATACCCTATTGGTTATTAGTAAAGCTTGTTGAGGTAATATTATTAAAACTTGGTCGATGTCCTTTTAAAGTTAATACTGTCGACCCATTCAACCAGTAGACACCTAAGTTGGTTGACGTAGCCAACTTCTTCTTAACAAATTGTCAGTTGGTTAATAATGAATAGGGTCAGTTATAATTTTGGTCGAAATATCTCAATATTCAATTTTAGTCAAAGTATTTCAAAAAGTGTTTCATGCAAAAATTAGTCAGTACCGACTTCTTGTACTTGAGTCTTTTTAAATGATTTTGCTGTAAATTTTTGAAGTCGAGGGGTTTAAATATGAGTTTCAATAGAGGCAGGCGATCCCCTCCACTTTATGTAAATTTGGTCCCTTACAAACCACTATAAGTTGAGTTAATATTCATTCATTAAATGTTCAGTGTTGACCGAGTCGAGGAGGTTAAATGTGAGTTTTTCTTAAAGACAGACGATCTCCTAACTTATGTAATGAAGTCGGTATCTAGTTGGCTATTGTAAGATAAGTATAAGTAAGTCCAAATATAGTTGATCATCATGCACATGAGCATGCATCACACAATATTGCAGGTATTTTAAAAGGTGAAAATCACATTCAAGTAGATATCATACACCTACACAGCAAAGCACTCCAACGAGACATGATGACAATGTACCCCTCACTATCAAAATGCTGAAACTATTCCTAGGTTGTGACCTTGGAAAGCTAGAAGACAAATAAATGTCATAGAAAGTCAAAGAGGCAAAAGGCCCCACATGCCTAAATTGATGGAGATGCCACTCAGATGAGCCAGGGTGATGATTTAAACCAAAATACCTCGTTGCGGAAGAAGATGGTTTCCCGTCGTTGTGAGAGGATGAGACTTTCATGGACTACTGCTAGATTGAAGATGGAGGCTAAAGAGTAATCAGTCACAGTAAGAGCCATGTACACATGTGTTTTCCTATCAAGATGGTAGTTGTTGCGGCTGAGTTACCTATACAAACTGGTATGCATGGTTAATGCACAATGAGGACTACTTCAGCAATAGTAGAGACCCAGGATGTTGATGCATATTTCTTTGTTCTCTTCGAGATGAGGAAATGTTTTGTTTGTGGGGGAGATGTAGAGGGGGCCACTTGACCTCTTAAATGTCATCATAATTGTATAATTATATAGTTTAAAGAGATACTAACAAATGAGTAGTTGGAGTGGGTACAACCACTCCAACCTCTATCATAATGTATAAATAAGCATCAAAGATGAATACAAAGGTGGATTGGATGTCCCTTCCAAAATTACTTGTCTTTGATGGCTCTGTATGTGCTTCACTGTATGCTTGAATGTGATGTGAAAGCCTAGCTTTCAACAATGGACCACAATTTTGTAATATTTAATATTTACTAATAATTGTTTATGATTTGTCAATGTCCTATGTGAATCAAGAGGACACATAGGATCAGGATATAGCATGTGAGTTTTCATCCTCGAAAAAATATGTAAAGAAAGAAGCCACAAGTAGGAGAAGAAACATAAAAGAAAATAGGATAGAAGTTTCCTTATTTTGGAAGAAAAGGCTCAAGAAATATTAGTAAAAGAAGGAAACCAAGAAAAATGATTCCAGAAAGACACATAGGATAATTTTATCTAGTGAGGTAGAATTCATGGATGCAAGTGGGTCTAATACAAGAGAGACTTTCCAAACAATCATCAAACTCAGCAAAGATATTTTCTCGTAAACATTATTAATTATTAATTTATTATTTTCATGAGAGAGGTCTAGAAGGAAGGGGGAATCCATCAAAAGTTTATAAAAAGAGTTTTACCAATCCATTTCAAAAAAATTTCCCATGTTTGTTTAGAAATTGAACAGATTTGATACTTCTTGTAACTTGGGAGATGTTCCCTTGTCACTAGTTGGGAGATGTTCCCCTTATGTTCGGTGTAGCTAATTGAAGCAATTCAAATAGTGATTGAGGATTTGAGCACCCTATCCATATCATTGAGGTTAATGCCACCTATGATATCTTTTTTAGGTATAATATAGGAATCCAAGGTGTTTAATTTGAGCTCCTTAATAAGAAAGAGTTTCCTATTTGATCTTGCAGTGCATACTCTAGTTGTTGTGAGCATTGTGCTATGGAGGGAACAGCAGTGCTCCAGGGTAGTTGTTGTGTTGAAATACTATAACTGCAGAAGATAATATATTGTACTTTTATTATATTTTTATTATCCCTACTTTCTAGATATGTTGCTCTTGTGATCAAGGATTCCATTAATGTAATTATTCATGTTAAGTGTCGAGGTCAAACCTCCATTGTAAGTTAGGTCAATAGTACCCATAAACGAATTATTAAAATGTAATTTTATGTATCCCTAGACAAGTCGACCCTGTTGGGAAGGTGAAGTTGGCCATGTTGGGTTATTAGAATTCCTTTCTGATTTGTATAAATAAATGAGGTACCCTCCTCATTTGGACACACTCACAACTCAAGAAGGTTTGCTAGAGAGAGAAGAGAGGAGTACATCTGAAGGAGGAGAAGCAGTCTGTCTTAGTCTTGTGGCCTTACAATGTACTTGGTTGGATTCTATATTGAGAAATTTTTGTTGGGTTTTCTTCCCTGTGAGGGTTTCTTAGGATAAATATTTATGTCTTCTTTGTCTTGTTATTATTTTCATTCTTTCAGTGATCTTCTTATTATTGGGCATAAAAATTTTAAAATTCTAACATGCTATTAGGGCCAACTTGAAAGAAGACATTGCACAACAATTTTTCAACAAGAATATAGGGTTTTCTATTATGGGAAACCCCCTCGTCAAATCAACTGAAAAAAAAGGTTAGTTCAAATTTCCCTAGGAGGGCACATATTTTTGTGGTGGTAGAATTCAATTCCAAATATTTTCAATTTTTGTCCTGTCACTACTACCAGGAGGAACTTGGGATTTAGATTTTTCAAGGTTCCATCTCCAAATTTAGGAAATGAAATATATAGTCTATCTTTCCTTGGGGGGGAACATATTTTCCACCATTCATCCCTACAAGTGTTCACAGCTGAAAAATTAGGGTTTTTCCATCAAACCCTAGATCCTCTTGAAGGTGGTTCTAGAAGCATTCCTAAAATTGGTAAGTACCATATCCTACATTCCATTTGAGGTTCTCATTCCTTGAAAATGACAAACAAAACCAAGCTTGATGAAAATATTGAAGGAACAGAAAACTTTAGAGCATGGAAGTACATAATTATGCTCATCCTTGAAGACAATGATTTAGAAGGCTACATCAAAAAAGAGGTCACGGAGACAGAGGGAGATGAAGCAAAGACAAAAAAAATAAGGGCATGATAAAATAAAAAAGGATTATAGTTGATTCTATCAAGAATAATTTTATTCCTCAAGTATCATCAAAGAATACTCCAAAAGAAATGTTTGATGCTTTGACAAGTCGATTTGAAGGAAAGAACATCAACATAAAAATGAACTTGAGAAATCAACTCAAGGGAGAGAAGATTCAAAAGGGAGAAACTATGCATTCGTACTTTACAAGAGTGTCTCAAATCAAAGAACCATTGGAGGCTATCAATGACATGGTGGAGGAAGCAGAAGTTGTGATGACCACCTTGAATGGTCTCGCAAGGGATTGAGAATATTTCATCATAGGTATATGTACTAGAATAAATCTCACCAAGTTCAATAGACTTTAGGAGTAGTGTGTGTAGGAATAAGGAAGAATAGACAAAAGAGAAGAAAAAATAAATGATGATGAAGATCAAGCCTTGGAAGCTCATGCAAATAAAGGATCAAACACAGGAAAAGTCCATGATCAATCTCCTATGATAAATCAAAAGTTTCAAAGTAAATCAAGACCCAAAAGAGACTTCTCATCTTTTTAATTCTTCATATCTCATAAGATGGGACACATTACAAGAAATTTTCCACTCAAAGGATAACATTCAAGAAGGGAAATAAGAATTTCCATTCCCATGCTATGGAAGATGACGACTCAGATAAAGAAAAGAACAATGAAGATGAAGAAGCCACTAAATAATATGCCTTGATCTCAACCCTTACTCGATCAATATATCATGGACATCACACTTGACGTGTAGATAATGGAGCTTCTAGACATATGAAAGGTTATAAAAACTCTTTTCATTGTCTTGTTTAGAAAGACTCTCCTTATAAATTAAATCTTGGAGATGACTATCAATATCCCATCAAGGTAATGGGAGAATCCTTTTAAAATATAGACTCAGGGAAGTCTATGAAGATGAAGGAATTTTTCTTATATGTCCCAGAATTGAAGAAGAATATACTTTCCATCTTAGCTCTATATAAGAAGGGATTCAGAGTTGCTTTTGTATATGGAGAAGTACTTATGTAGACAAAGGGAAACAAAATAGATGATGCAATTGTAATAGGTGTAGAAGAAGGCATAATTTACAAGATAAAAGGACATACATACTTAACTCTAATAACATGTACCATCAACCCATGTGAACTATGGCATATGATACTTCCGCATGTAAACTACAAAGCACTACCAATTGTGAGCAAGGTTGTCACAAGTTTACCAGATATTCAAGTCAATCGTGAAGGAATTTGCAAAGGATGTTCTCAAGGTAAGAACACCAAGAACCCATTTTCAGGTACCAATATTAAAGAAAAAGGAATATTTGACATTGTTCATTCATATGTATGCAGTCCAATGTCAACCACTTCACTAGGTGGGTATGTTTATTATGTTTATTTTATAGCTTACTATTCTTACAAGACTTGTATTTAATTATTGAAAGGAAAAGATGAAGTATTTGAAAGATTCAATGAATTCAAGCCTCTTTTGGAAATATTATCTGAAAAGAATATTAAGACCTTGGGATCTGACAATGGAGGATAATTCACTTCTAATGAATTAAATGATTTTTGCAAAGAATATGGGATTAAGAGGGTAAATCCTCAACAAAATGGATTAGTAGAAATAAATAATAGAACCATTATGGAAGCTGTAAAATCCATGATTCATGACCAAGACTTACCCATGCACCTATGGGATGAAGCAACTAGAACCGTAGTATATGTTCAAAATATAATTGCTCATAGTGTTATTGGGAACAAAAATCTAGAAGAGATGCTTACTATAGAGAAGCCTGAAGTCATCCATTTGAATTTTTTTTGTTTTCCTATGTTTATACATGTTCCCAAGGAGAAAAAAACAAAACATTAGATAGAATTTGAGGTAAAAAATGGGCCTCAAAAGGACCAAAATGTACTATAAAAATCAACCAATTACATTCTAGTAGATGACATCATCCTCCATGGTTGAGGTGGCATTGCATGAGTTAAGAATTCTTATTTGTCACATTTTCTGTGGTGGATGAAAACTCATAGTTAACCAAGGTAGCGGTACAAGTACTTTTAAGTCATAAAGTGAAGTACTCATAATAAAAGTCATTTCGCACTTTCTCATAAAATAATATTATTGTTACTTTCAAGTAAAGTACTCACAATTCACTTTTTTATAAAATAATATTATTGTCATTTTCAAGTAAAGTACTCATAATTCATAAAAATGTCTTTTCACATTTTTTTATAAAATAATATATTGTCATTTTCATGTTTTTAAATTTTAAATTATATATTCACTCAATTGTATTTAATATCATAATGTCAAAATAATATATATATATATAATCTTGTACTTTTAAAATAAATTAAATTCATGAATGATATTTATATGAAAAAAATATGTTTGTGCATATAAATTAAATTCATTTTTGTTTAATTTTATTTACAAGTTCAAGAAAAATAAATGCTAAAGGACAATAAATTTTTGGGAATTTACAATGAATCTTAGTCACATCATTGTAGAGTTATTTTGCTAATTTTATTTATAGTCAATTTATAAAAGTAACTCAACCATGGTTATTTCTATTGTGCATAAAAAGTAGTGTAGGAGGTGAGTTGTCATATATACCTACCCTATAAAACCCCTAACTCATAATATTTTAATATATATTATATTTTTATAGTACATCTCTTAGGAGGCCCATTTTTGTCCTCAAATTCTCTCTAATGTTGGACCTTTCAGATAAAAGGGAATATTTGTTGGATATAGTGAGCAGTCGAAAGCTTATAGAGTGTACATTCCAAGTTATCACCAAATCGAGATCATAAGATATGTTATATTTGATGAGGATATAGATTTTAGTAAGTATAGAAAGAACCATGCAGATGAATATCAAGAATAAGAACATGAAGCCACTAGAGTTGAAGAAACCTTAAGAATGCATGTCTTCAATGTTGAAGAAGAACCAATACCAGAAGAACATGACATGGAAGGGAATCAAAGTCCTATGGAGATGCCTTAGGGGATAATACCATAGAAAAGAATACCATCTTGGGCTCATGATGTCATTCAAGGTGTGGAAAAATATGGAGCTCCGGAAGGAAGCAAGATATCAAGGACACATTCCATTTATGTGGATTTTATGTGTAATCCTGTTGACGCAAAAACTACCTGTTTTGAAGAACCTACAAATAAGAAGGAAAGGATGGATGCAATGCTCAAAGAATACCAATCTATTATAAAGAATGATTTTTGGGATGTAGTACTAAGACCAAGAGAGAAGTCAGTTCCTTCTTCAAAATGGATATTCAAGACAAAACGTTCAACATACAGAAGTAGTGAGAAGTAGAAGGAAATATTTGTAGCTTGAGGATTCACACAAAGACAAGGAATTGATTTTGAAGAGACTTTTGCACTAGTAGTAAGATATACCTCAATCAAAACTATTCTTTCCTTGGTAGCCAAGATGAAATGGAGGAGACACCAAACATATGTAAAGATGACATTTCTAAATGGTGTGATAGAAGAATAAGTATATATTGAACAAATTATAGGTTTTGAAACCCATGTTAGCATAAATTCACATGTATGCAGATTTAGGAAAGGACGATATAGTTAAAGTAAGAAACCAGAGCATGATATGGAAGAATTGATGGTTTCCTAATGAACTTGGGATTTACCAAGAGTAAAGTAGATTAAAAAATTTACTATAAGGTTGTAGATGAAGTTCTTATGATTATATTATTGTATGTTAATGACCTATTCCTAATAGGTGAGGATAAGCTAATTGATGAATGCAAGGAGAATCTTACTGCAACATTTGACATGAAAGATATTAGCATGATGCACTATTTTCTTAGTCTTGAAGTATGGAAACAACCATATGAGATATTCCCAAATAAAGGAAAATATGTTGTTGAAATACTAAGGAGATTTGGGATGCTAGATTGGAAATATATGAACACTTAGATGGTGACTAAGTTGAAGCTACTGAATTTTGATTCCTCATATATAGTCGATATTACATTATACTAATAGATTATTATCTCTCTGATGTATTTGACGAATACTTGACCAAGTACGTGTTTTTCTATAAACAAATTGAGTCAATATATGGTGGAGCCTTGACATGTTCACTTGGATGCAACCAAACATGTGATGAGGTACCTCAAGGGTACACTGGATTGTGGTCTCAAATATGCAACGGATGGTTAGATTAGATTCTAGGGATACACAGATTCATGTTAGGATGGGAGAAATAACAAAAAAAAGAGTACTGCAAGTTGTTATTTCGGTTTGGGATGATGTTTGATCTCATAGATTAGCAGAAAACATACTTGTGTTTCTCTTAGTACAATATAGGATGAATACATTACTGCATGTTCATCCTTTAATGAAACAGTGTGGCTCCATAATTTTTTGAAGGGACTGTTCAATATAGAGATGGATGTGACTGATATCTACTTTGATAATCAGATTTGCATCAAGATGATAGAGAACCCCGTATTTCATGAAAATTCAAAACACATAGATATAAAGTTCCATTATATTCGAGACATGGTACAAAAGGGATCTATAAAACTCCAATATGTTCCTACAGAGGAACAAGTGGTAGATACATTGACTAATCCTCTATCCCATGTAAAGTTTGAATACTACTAAGATAAGCTTGGTGTAGTACGAAAGGACCTCCATTGAAAGATGGAGTGATGATGATGATGATGTAGTAGGTTTCCTATTTCAATGGTGTGGTATCTCAATCTAGGTAGGGTATGTCTGGATAGGATTGTTTTTCCCAAAAGGGTTAGTAATCCAGATGAGGCATGTTTGATCCTAGGGGGATCAGTATGTCTGGGTAGGGTTATTTGGCATGAAAGGGTTAGTAAGACATACAAGGATTGTTTGGTGCCCAGGTAGATCCATTTTTCTGGCTAGGCTTGTTTGTCTCCAAAGGGTTAGTTATCTAGAAAAAAAATTGATGTATCTATCAGAGTACCCATTGAGATGTTGCTTGAGATGTCTTAAGGGCATGATGATGTGGTCCTAACACTGTGTTGATGATGATTATGTGTTTCCAACACTCTGTGCTACTGCTAATGATGTGGTTCCAACACTCAATGATGATGATGATGATGATGTTATAGAATTTCTATACCGATGACAATGATGTTGTCTCATAAATCTATGCTGCTACTGATGATGTTGTTCCAACATTTCTATCTTGATGATGCAAATGACATCTCTATCTTGATTATGCAAATTATGATCTAGCAATTATTTATTGATGATGTTGTTTTTATCACTAACATGCTACTGATGTTGTTGTTGTTCCAACATTCACATACTGAATGTTGCACATGATGATGTCCCAATACTCACATATTGATGATGATGATGATGATGTACCGGTATTCACATGCTGATGTTACAGATGATGATGTTTTGTGATGATGATGACACTCCATGATGATGATGTTCCATGATGATGATGCTCCATGATGATGATGTTTGACGATAATGATGTTCTCTGATGATGATATTCAACAATGATGATGATATTCGACAATGATGATGATGTTCCATGATGATGATGTTGTTAACACATATATGTCAACAGGGGTTCACTTCTCACTACTGCCAACAACCATCGACACAGACTCCCTAAATATTGGCCTAGAAAGGTTTTACCCTTTCCATCAACAACCACAGAGTAGGTGCAGTCTCACCTAAGATGTCTGAAGGAGGATTGCAGAAACAAAATTTCCACAGTGTGAAGAGAACTTCACATTATCTTCTACACAATCACAACATCACCCAGAAATCCAGGACCACAAAAAATACAACACAACTACACTATTAACCAGATCTACTTATCACTATGATTTGTAATCATATCAACCTAGATTTAGATCGAAAAATACATCAACATACATTAATTTAACAAGTATCACGATACTTTGCATCATTCACATAACATTAAAGGGAAAAAAAAATCTAACATAATCATTCATCAACTCATTATCTGATCCATCACAGATCGACATAGATCTAACCCAATAATACGGAAAAGATATTATCAAAACATAATCCATAGTGGAAATATATTCCGATACAACACATTCTATAGAAGCAAAACATTACAACCCAAAAGACCCAAAAATTTCGATCAAATTCAATTCATAAGGAAGAGTCTTCATGCAATCGATCGCCAAAGAAAAAATCATTCCTTCATGATAAGTAATATTTTATTTACAATTGTAACTCTACGTATAGGCTCACTAGGTGTTGGCAGGAATTTTTGGGATAAGTTAGTTGCGTAGCATCATAGATGTTGTGCAAGGTTAAAGATATCGTGCAAGATGAAGATTGGCACACAAATTGAAGTTATACTATTTTATGTATTTTTTTCATCTTTTGCAGTTTTGGACCACATTTTGTGGATAGTGGTCATTATTTTGTAGAAGTAGTTGATAAGTAGTTAGGAAGTTGTCTAAGTAGACCATGAATGTAAAGGCACAAGCCTATAAGTAGATATAAAATTGCAAGTGTTAATGATAAGAGGAGAAAGGGATATTGAGAGATAAATTTTTGCATGTTATGTAATATCTGAGCATTTGTTGATCTGTGTATTGAAGGACTATTTTGGAGAATCTATGGTTTTGTGCAGAAGTTAATATGACATGACAGAAGTTGAGAAGAATCATTGAGTCCTTTTTTCGTTTTCCTATTATACTGTCTTTTACGACTCAATTATGAATGCAATGTGTATCCACGACATGAATATGTAAAGGATGCGATGTTTTCCTGCTTTAAATGATGTTATTTTGTTAGATCTATTTGCTCATCAATGTGTTTATTGCAGTTTTGGTATGATAATGTGATTTGTTGAATGATGATATGGTTTTGTTAACACATAAGTTGAATGATTAGATCAACTGAATAATGCTGCACTAAGTTAACGAGTATATGCACATGGTCCTCCTTCTTTCTGCAGAAACTTGGTTCCGTCAACTCTCCCTTAAAATTTTCGGGTGAGACATCATCTGCTCTACAGGTGTTACTGGGTGAGCTAAAACCTTTTTGGGTCGGTGCTCAAGGATATCATGGTGGTTTGGGTGTCGACAGAGAGGGAAATCCTTTCAACTGATTTTGTGTCAAAAAATGGATCCACTGTCGGGACCTTAGTGCAACAAAAGGGAGGACATGTTGTAGCATCCAACAAGACCATAAATTCAAAATTGGTTCAACTAGAAGCTCCAAGAGTTTGATAAGAATAAAATCAGAACCCTGGACTGACAATGGATAAGTGGCTACAAGAATAGATACACAAGGGTCCACAAAAGTATTTTTTCTTTGAGTTTGCGATCATCTTGTATGAGTGGTTGGCATGATTGAACTATCGCAAGACATATTTCCAAGGAGGTGAGCCAACTTCCTGGACCTTAGAATTAATCCAAGAATTGCAGGAGGTAGACAACAGAGCATCACAGGCTATTGAAGTCTTGCTTGATAGTAGCTTGGAAGGATATATCACCGAGTTCGTGGTTGATACAACTAAATCCTATAGAGAAGAAGAAAGGGATTTCTTCAACGGGGCACGAGGTAGGTTCCTTTTTTCATTTCAATTGTTCATTAAGATGCTCATTTGTGAAAAGGGCATATTGAAGATGCACCTTTAGTAGTATAAATATGGTGTGCGGGGGTTGTGGATACCGCAAAGGCAGCGAGGATGAATGGAATGATACAGGGTAGATGGGTGCAAGTTACGACAAGACTGTGAGCGAAGCCAAGGAAGAGAGTGTTCTTATGAGAGGAAGAGCAAGGTTTTGACAAGAGAAGAGGAAAAGGACAGAGGAAGGTCCTGCTACGATCAAAATGCAATATTGTGAAGGAATACCACATGGGACAAAGAGACCTTACAGTGATGACAAGGATGACCAGGCTACACCCAAGGTAGAGGTGAGATCAACCCCCAGTAGCAACGTACCCACACCTTCGTGCACTACATCGCAATCAGGAAGAAATGCAAGTTCAACACCAACGTGTCCAACGTGCTAGAAACACTCTAATAGTAGGAGATCAACAACCATGGGAAGAAGGCCAAGAATAGAGGTAAATGAGGCAAAGGTACCTCTGTTTCATGGGAATGGGACTAAGGATATAGAGCAGTACTGGTTCCTATGTGAGGAAATATGGATTGTCAAACGAACGGTGGATGACGATGTTAAGAAGGGCCAATTGGTGGTGACTCTTCGGGGCCCCTCATTGGATTGGTACATGAAATTTGTACAATTTCCTATAGGAATCTAGTGAAGAAATTGGCTGAAGTTAGAAAAGGAATAATTGAAGAGTTCAGAAAACAAAAATCTGAAGTGCAATACATTACAGAGCCGAAGGAAATTAAGCAGTATCGAAATGAAACTATTTGGGATTTTGACCAAAGGTTTAAGATGCTAATGGAAAGAGTCAACTTTGAGATGAGCGACATTCATCATAAGGAATGGTTCATCACAAAATTACTATCTCATATCAGACTACCGCTAATGCAACAGAAGACTGTGACACAGAGCGAAGCTTTGGAGATTGCAATGAAGCTGGAAGCTTCACTCATTGGAGAGAATAGAGTCGGTATGAAGCAGATTCAAACTTAACTAGTGAATCTGACACTCCAGCTACAAGATATAAATAAAGGGAAATAGCATCGCGAATAGGTGTGGTGCACTTCATGTCGTACATATGGACATACAAAGGATAATTGCCAGGATTTCCAAAACTGCATGTTGTCAGGAGCGCTGAACCCATTGAGTTGTCGCAGTGTACCATGGTGCCACATTTTTCAGGTATATGGGAATTGACATGAAGACTATGGATATATGAATAATATGGTGACAAAGCTGACGAAATTATACAACACGTTTTTTCAATCTATTGGGAATGAAGATAAGGATTGTTGAGCATATGACCTACCCCAAGAAAGAACACACAAACCATACTATGTGATGGGAGAGGATCATCAGATATTACAACAACCACATCCTTAGGTGGTACAACCACCACTTCAACCTCAATTTCTACCACAGCCACAAACATAGATGTATTTTATACCACAACAACCCCAACAATAGTTTGTGCCACAACCGTAGTATAATCAGATGCACATGGCTCCGTACTAGCTACAGTATGTTCAGTGAGCACAGTATGTTCAACAACAACCGAATCCCATGCAACAACAATTTAATCAACCATAGTATCTGTTAACGCCCAATTAAAATTTGGGCATGGGTGTTCCTTGCATTCTTTGGCCCCGTCGAGAAGTGTCAAGTAGGTAGTAGAAGGAGCTAATGGCATGCGCAGGGTAAGGATCAGCAGTAGGATAGTCTGAGGATCAGGAAAGAAGAGCTGAGAAGGAGTGTTGGACACGTTAAAGAAAAGTCCCGATCGATGGTTGAAGGTGATCAGAGGGCAGATCAATGGCATCATATCATTTTGCATGGTGAACTTGCTTGACCAAAGACCACTCTTCAGCCTTGTGAAATGGTTTAAAGCTCAGACACATCCGGCAGTCAAGATTAGACCCCGTGAAAATCTACAGTCGAGAGTCGTTTCATAGCCCAAACTTATGAGGAAAAAGATGCAAATACGGATTGCGAAAAGTGGTGCAAGCCGTTTTGATCAACAATGCTCATATGGGCAAAGGCAGATTGACGGCTATAATTCATTTCATGATCTGGAGTAGCAAGGGAGAAAACAAAACTTCACCATGCGAAAAAGGGTGGGGTCCACTCAGATCAACGGTCATGAAGGGAGCTGATCCCGATCGATGGCCAAGCTACATACACACAGAATAAGAACATGTGTAGAAATGGGAACCCAACAGATCTACATCCTAAGATCGCGGAAGGTGAAACTACGGTGCGAACCACCCAGGAAATGCGCGAGGGTTGTATTGTATAAAAAAATATAAAGAGGCCCACACGAAGCTACAAATATTTGTATTATCTGAACCCTTGAAGCTGTCAAATATCCAAGATACGAATAGAGCACCAGCTCGGACCAGCCAGGGGACCATGTTGCATGACAAGGTAGGCCCTTGATTACTCCTTCAGTATTATTTGAAATTTTTTCTCAATGGGGGTGATGGAGGTGAGAGGTAAGATAGAACCAGAGGTATCAGGTTGGGATATAGAGGAACACATGTTAGATGCGAAATATGATGTTTGTGATACCATCCTGATGGGAGAAACTATTGAAACCACCAGGGGCAAATTGGAAGATTGTAAGAACTGGGGTATGGATACCTATGGTGTTTTTAAGTCCTTCTTTCATTTCTTCTCTGTCGACCCAACCCCCCAGTGCCTTGAGTTTGTCAAGTGGTGTGCAGAGAATTTATCTACCACCGAAGGAGTTATCATGAATAAGTCTAAGTCCAAAATCCTTTTCCCTATTCGATCCTCCATCATCTACAAAACCCTTGATATCCCCGACATATTCGTCGATTTATCCCAAGACTATCAGGAAGAAGACATTATACACTATTTTAGAGAGTCTACTAATGAAAGTAAAGAAGCCTTCCTGAAGAACTATTCTAAGCCTGATAGTGGACCCATTGACCTGTCTTACCCCATTGACCTCAGTCAGTTCAATGAAGAACTCAGTGGTGCATATCCCTAGCCAATCAATTCCTAGGTCTAGATACCGATGCGTACCTACCAGAGTCATTGTTGAGTCTTTTATTTTTCTTAGATACTTGCCTAACCGAACCTGAATTGCTTGGACAGTCAAGTCAGTCTTGTCACGTTAATTTTGACATCCACCATACATCTTGCCAAATTTCTTGACACCTAGGATTTTCTGCTTGGAATTAATCCGACAAAAAATTATGGTCGAAGAGGAACACTTCTTAAGCTTCAAGAAGTGTTTGAATTTGGTTTTTCCTTGGAAATTAGGACCATACATAGTCAAAAAAAGGGCTGCACTGAACCTAGTCTCCAATTCGCTCAAAGGCATGGAATTTCGCCAAGACCAGGAAATAAATTATGATC
This sequence comes from Pseudotsuga menziesii, assembly GCA_001517045.1. NCBI lineage: Eukaryota > Viridiplantae > Streptophyta > Pinopsida > Pinales > Pinaceae > Pseudotsuga > Pseudotsuga menziesii. The sequence goes on along the minus strand of LPNX010009006.1, from coordinate 666,007 downwards.
CTCACTAGGTTATCTCCAAGAGAGGAACAACTCTCAAATGTTGGCCCTTTGAGCACACGAAGGTGCCGGGACTCAGAGAAAAAGTGAATTGGGATGATTTCCCTAATCCTTCCACAATGGATACCAGTGCTGAGTAAGACAAGGGCTTGCAGCTGCTTAATACAGTTCCACCCCAAAAGGAGTTGGCTATTGTAGTTGCGATCATAGGGGGATATTCATCATTGGTAAGTTATTCAGTGAGTTCGATGAAAAGGGGGAGTACAAAGCCCATGGACATCGATGAAGTGGACACTACCAACACCCCCAAGAAGCAGAAAATAGAGCCCATATAAAAATTGGTGCAAAAGGGACATGCGAAGAAGAAGAATGTAGTAAAGGTACAATAGCAGGTGGATCCAGAAGCAGCCAAATTGTAGATACAGGAATACGTATTCGAAAGGCAGACTTTGAGCAAGTTTTCATCCAAAGAAGAATGACTAAGGTCTTACAGAGATAGAGATGACAAATCCTTTGAGGAAACAATAGAACTATACAGAGAAGTCGCGCGTTTGCCTCGGCCCAACGTGGCACTAACAACTGTACGGGATCATGCCACTAATACCATCAGCTTAGCCTTGGAAGTAGGGAACAAGGTGTCCAAGGTCAATGTAAGCCTCTCTAAAGTTCCCACTTTTGACATCATACACCTGAACAAAGAGATCGAAGACATACTGAATACCAGACTGCTTAAAGCTGCTATCCAATTGTCCAAATCAGAGGAGAGTAAGGTGAAGACTTATAATCTTTTAAGGAATTCAAAGGTGGAAATTAAAGCACTTAAAGCCCAAATCAACAATTTATAGAAGGAAGCTATAAAAATGGAGGGAGCTGGGTAGAAAGGGAGTGTGGTCTAGAAGTTGCTTGATGAAAAAGATAAAGAGATACAAGCTTTGAAAAAGAGGTTAAAAATCCCCAGCTCCTAGCTTGCTCAAGCAGATGGATTGGCTGACTTTAAAAAGGAAAAAGAGGCTCTGAATTCCAGGCTCACTGATAGCCAGGATAAGTTGTTGAAGCTTGAAGAAAAGGGGAGGAAATGGGAAGCAGATATCCAACTCTTGAGGAATAACGAGGCAGAATTAAAAGCTAGACTGGCAGCTAAGGAAAGTGAGCTTTAGAGCATGAATACAGAGAAGGAAATTCAGTCCATAGGTACCAATAAAGAAGTAGACACCAGCTCCCTCTCGAAATAAATGTCCTAGATAGGCCTAAATGATACCGAGCTTGTTAAACTGGGGCAGCAAGTTGAAGAAGTAGAAAAGGAAAGACTTAAAGAGAAACAAGGTAGAGAACAGGCCGAATAAAAATGCTGAGAGATGACTCAACAAAATGATAAGTTGAGCCGACAAGTGATCGAAAAGATTTCCTTGTAAGGCACAAAGCATATGATATGGGATTAGATCATCGTAGAAGCCAACAAGTTTCGACCCTATCTCCATGTTGTTGAAGACCTGGAACTTTCTATGAGAGAAGCCAAGAAGCAAGTCCAGATAGTAGAGGCTGAAGTAAACAAAAAACCATTGGATACCGTAGAAAATTCCATGACCTACCTGAGCTCGTTATTGGATGAGGTCTCTAGTAGTTACGGTCTTCAAAATAGGGTTGCTATTGTCTCTGCAACCTAAAAGGTGATAGCTAAACATAGGATGAAGGAAACGGTGCAGGCCAAGAGCTCACTGAGCACAAAATCTGAGAGGTCATCAAGTTGTCTAAACATTTGACGAATAAGGGGCTCCCCTTCTTCTAGGAAGAGATGGGTCCTTTAATGTCCTAGAAGGATTGTAAATAATTCCTAGTAAATTGTATATTGAATCATAGAAAATTCAAATATATGCAGCAAGCGTTGTCAAGGACGACCATTTTTGACAAATTGGTCGATGATTTTGAGTTATCGTTTGACCTTAAGGCCATGTACTCCAAAGTCCCTATGGCTTCATACTCCAGAGCGATGGAGCTCAAGGCACAAGATTATGACATGGCTACGAAGCCTCTTCCCAGTTTCGATACGTGGAGAATCATCCACCAATATGGGTCATTCAAGCTCCCACCACACTAGTAGAAATAGCAGTGACAATGCACGAAATATTTTCTAGGTGTTGCTCACTCACCCAAACAGTTGTTTCTCTCAGAAGGGTCTATATAGTCATCATCAACCAGATGGGAGTATTGGATATTCTTATGTCTTTTTTGTCCAGTGTTCCACATTTCATTGTTTGGCCGTTTCATACAAGCCGCATCCTATATGCCACATAAGATGTTTTTAGAAGATGTCTTTTTGTTATAACCAAATTTGATTCCTGAAGGTCGGTTTTGGAAATCTAGAATGCTATAAATATACCTCCCGAAGAAGGAGAAAAGGTTGAAACCATTGTAATCTTTTGCTGTGTATGTTTTTCAAAAAAGTTTTAATATAATCTCAGAGTCGAGATCGGCATTTTTCACACAAGGATTCCTGTGTCGTTCGCACTTACAGTCTGTTATTTCTTTTCTTATGTGAATGTTATTCCATTTTTCCTTTTCCTTCTATTTTTCTTTCATATCTAAGACTTAGGGTATAATAGCTCAGAATTCATACTTGCTATGCTCCATCTGTTGTTTCAGGTATTGACCAAAGTTTCTTCCAAAGTTAATGTAGAATTCATTTCTCACAATGCTCCGCATTAATGGTTTGTTCATGTTCCTCCTTTTCACCAGAAAAATATGAATCGATTGTGATCGAATGGATACATTTCCCTTGTGATGAAAATGTTCACATTTATGTTATAATTATCCTTGTTGTATATCTTGACTCCATCACCCAATGATGTTGTGTTTTGTTTCAACCGATTCCATAAGCGATTTATAGTTTCCATTTGTATATATATATATCTAGCACTGTCATACATTTAGTGAGAGATCCCTCTCGAAAGAGCAGAAGGCCAGTTCTCTCTTCAAAAGTGGTTTTTCTATTACCTAGAAGTGAGCCCTTTCGCAACCTTTGGTTCAATTCTGGTGCTAAAAGTATCAGTAACAAGGAGAATTTCATGGAGGATTTCGAGGAGGACGAGGTGGAGGACAAGGTCATGGACTAATGCAATGTTACAATTGTGGAGTGGTATGGCATTATAAAAGATATTGTCCACAATTGCAAGTGTAGTGTATGTATCAATGTTGATCACATTGTTGAGAACTATTCACAAGTGATTGTGAGGTTGGAGGTAGCAAATGTATCGCAGTTGCAAAACCAAAAACATAACAAAAACCATATACAAAACTAGAATCAGTTGTAGAACCAAAATCAACCACAGAAATAGACTTAGAGTACAAATCAAAACATGAATCAACCTTTGAATCCACCATTGAACAAGAATCAGGGACCAACTACTGCAACGATCTTAGCAGAACCTAGGACATAGGATGTTGATGTCAAGGTCATCACTCGCGGAGGTGAAAAGACCAGAGAAGATAGCCCATATCCACAAATTCGGCTGGATAGGAAGAAGAAGGTGCATTTCGATATCAATCTTGAGAAAGACACATTAATTGAAGCATGTGATGTGATCGAAATAAATCCTTGTAAGTTACCTGTTTATGAAATTCGCACTGCTTTTGATACAACAACCATCGCGATAGCATGGTACCTTGCAAAACTTTTTTGAGATTTTCTTGTCAGTGGAAAGAGATCCTGATGATCTTGCTAAAATTGAGAGTCTGTTGTATCAACTGGCCAAGGGCAGGAAGGATTCTGCTATAAACTCTTTGCATAAGAAAAAGACAGGAAAATAGATGCACATCAATATTCAAATTTGGGACTATGAGGTAGATTCAGTCATCCTGGATCTAGGCTCAAACGTCAATATTTTGACAAGACAGACATGGAAAAAGATGGGGAGCGGAATGCTGAGATGGTCTCCTGTGCAGCTACGACTGCCTAACTAGGACAGAGTAACGTTGTTTGGGCGAGGTCCACACCTTGTTGTGGAATTGTAAGGGATGACTACCTATGTCGATTTTGATTTCATTGAAGTTGTTTATGGTGTTTTTCTGCCTTTCAAATACCTAGGTTACATGGTATAAATATTCAAGCTACTCGGTGTCTCCTTGGGGGAAAGACTCGAGTCAAGGCTGTCACCTTGTTCTTGACTCCTCCGTTTAGGCTCAATTCCAAATGAAGCCAAGGGGGGTAGACCCTATTAAGTTACTAAGGCAAAATTATTTAGTATGATGATGGTATTGAAGAGTAAGTTTTTTAGGAGTTTTGATTTAACAATTGTAAACAACAAATAACATGATGAGATAATCAGAGGTAAGCACGAAAATGACACCCAATCACATATAGATTGAAAGAAATAAACAATTGACCAGAGCCTTGAAAATGGATTCAAAAAACAATTAAGAGTGCTTGCAAGTGCTGGAATGAATGTTGTACAATTGTATCTTGGTTAATTTTAAATTAATGTAAGAAGATGAGTAGTTTAACTGAGGTGAGGGGACTCCAGATATACCCAAGGGGTACTTGAAGTATGTCGAAAACTAAACCGTCACTGTTACCTGCAAGGAATATGTGGGCTGAATGGAGTCTCTGAGACTGTTTTTCATAATGCAACTAAAGGTGTAGTAGAGATCGGCGCCCCGGGGTCACTTTTCAGGAGTTCCTGCTTCCTTTGGGTATTTTTCCACAGTAATGGTTTGATTGAGGCATTGGATTTTCGCATGATGGTTTGTTAATTTGGGGAGAGTGAATCCTAATTATTCTAGTCACTCAAGTGATTTGGATGCAACTTGACTGATCGAACGAACCGCAACCAAGTATAGAGCATACACACTGGAGTCTTTTTTATTTTTAGTAAATTTTAAAATAGGTGTTCTTGTTAAAAAGAAAACCCTTCAGGAACCTCTTTCGATACAAGTGGACCTCAATCGGGGAATCAAGGAGGGTTTGATTTTATTATGACTAATGATACAATTAATGAAAATGGAATCAAATATACACAACACCAGTTTTCTAATTAGTCCTACCATGCATCTCTTTTTCCTTGCGGGTCAATCGGGAAGTCGTGGGGTGAGTAGTATGATTAATTTTGACATTAAAATATGGAATAATGAAAAATTATATCAAAGTATACAATCTTTCATGTCAGTACTAAACTAGAGAAGAAAAAATGGAAGAATGCAAAAAAGTGAAATAGACGTAGATCCCCCCTAGGGGGATGGGGAGCGAGCTCGAAAGAGCCTACTCAAAAAAGATTTTATTTTATTATTATTAGTTACAATATCAGAAAACTGAAATATCATAAACCTCTTGTTCCTTATACAGGATGAAACCAAGATCTTACAACCCTCCAAATTTTTTAAATTTTAGTGAAATGGAAGACCCCTGGGGGGATTTGAACGCTCCCGAGGCCACTTTTGAACCGAATATTATTTCCTTTTCTGTTACACCTGATAAAAATAAGCAATAATGTTAGAATAAAATATTCCCAAAATCACTTTAAGACTACCTTTGGGTCATCCTACCTTAACTCAAAAAAGACTAAGTTAAAACTAGCTAAACAAGTGAAAAAGGAACCAAGGAAAGCAAGCTTTCCTTTGGATATTGGATTTATATTTGTGCAGCCAATGAAATATGCACTGATTGTAATATTTAATATTTTTTAAAATAGAAAATGAAATCTAGAGCATGCAACCTATTGATTTTCTTTAACTTGCCATGCAAAATGAACGATTTCCTTATGCTAGATCTAGAATGCTTAATGATACTTTTCAGAAATGAGATATAGACTATTAGCTTTGAAATAGAAGATATATATAAATTTTAATTTAATATAAGAGATCCAAATGATAACAAATCTTTTGAACACAGTAACCAGGTAAGAAAATTGATTTTTTTGAAGGAGAAAGAGAGAGAAAGTGTGTTGGAAGCCTAGGAATGTTGGGACTTGGAGTCTGCTTTGGTGGAACACCAAGCGACTATGTCATTCAGAAGATATTGAAGATGAGGAATATGCAACCCACCTCAATTTATTCTACAAGTGAGATCACTTGCAACTTAGAAATCCTTGCACAAACAGATGGTTAAAACATAGGTGCTGCTGGAAGAGATAATTGGAAAGCATGCAATTAAACTTAAAATACATGCAACTCCAATAGATTTGAAACAAGAAAAAAGTAAGAGCATAAATCAAACTAGAATAAACTCTTACCCTAACAGGAGGGATCTCTCTCCTTCAAGGCCAACAATTAACCAGCAAAAGCAAAGATAAATAACACAGATTATACCTCATAAGCATTTGACAATCACCATCCACACATGAAGAGCATTACACCATAGATATTTCCTCCAAAGCTTCTTTATTACAGAAAAATAAACAATAACAATAGTACAATAGCAACAACACCTCAATCCTAGTTCTAACTAGCTTGGAAAAGGTGATCTGAGCTTTATTTATACAAAAAAAGGAGATCCAACCTAGGGGGGCACAAATCCCAAGGAGAAAGACCACTACAGCTGAACGAGAGTCCATTAATGCCGATTTGAAGCTGAAATGAGCTTCCATTGGGCCTACTTGTCAATCAAGGGGCTGATTGAGCTGACACATCAACCCACAGACTGACACATCAATCCACAAAGCTCCCAGGAGAGCCCACACGTGTGGAGGAGAGAGAGAGGGCACAATTTCCCATAAAGGATGCTGAAGTTCAACTCTAGATTTGTCCAGATCACCTCCTTTAGGCAAGGATCTGTCACATCCATTCAATTTGCTTCATATCTGACTGATTTCAATCAAATTGGCCGAGAATCCACTAATCTAGGATTTTGGATTTGCCCCATTATTTATCAATTTATTAATTAAAATAATCAATAAATGATTTTTTGGGGCTTTCTGACCTGAGTGATGGAAAATCACTCAAAACTAGGAAATAGTGGGTCTATAGGTTTACTGGTTGCTCTTAGCTTGAAAATGAGCACCTACATTATTGAATCTGACTTTCAATCCCACTTTTATTACAAAACCAATTTTCCCAATTAAACTATTAAAAAATAGCCTAAGTTTTGGAAAAATTTAGTTTTAATAAAAAACATTGAAAAAATTAAAAAAATTAAAAAATTAAAAAACCTAGGGGGACTTAGACATGTTCATATGACTCAACCAGAATGCCTAGCATGTTTATACATTGACACATAGACTCTAATAACCTCAATAGGCCTAAATGCCAAGCTGACCACCCCAACTTTGGAGGTATTTAGTGAAAAACTCAGAAATTATCAGTCTTTTATTCAACAACCAATAATAACCAAGGGAAAAAACACCCTGGGCTGATTGGATTGGCAAATAAAGTCTAAAATACCGAGGCTTTTACAGACACTATGATGCTAGAACGTTTATTACAACTCCCCCAAGGGGGTATGAACATATGATATAGTACAACAAAGTTTCCCAGAAACAAGAATGAAGGTCTTCTGAAGTCCAAACAAGTTATCCTTGTTTGGTTCACCAGGCTCACTTGATAAAAAACCACTAAGTACAACTTAGGTGGTAACATTCTGGCTCCAACTGTGGGATGTGTGCTCGATCTAGTTTTTAAGGCAAGGAGAGGATACAAGAACAACAGAATCTCTAGTTTATATACCCTGTAAAAACATCTCAATTTGACAAGAAAACCTCAGTAGCACAAGCTTTATATAAAAACCAAATGAACCATTAAGCTGATTTTTTAAACAAAATAAATGTAATTAACTAATGAAAGAAAGTTTTATTATAGCTAAGTACAAAACATAAATGCAGAAAGTGAATGCTCTCTTTTAGGAGCTTATTTTCCTACTCTAAGCATGATATAAAAAGGTTAGGTGTAATAAAAAAATACAATGTAACCACCTAAGCATTTTATTAACATAATTTTTTTTTCCTTGTCTTTGGTTACCAGCCAAAGTAAGGATACCTTATTCTGAAAATGCAAACCTGCATGATGATTCAGAATGGGTGGGATGGATGGGAGATCATAGGTGTGAATAATGTCATAAAAATTCTTCCCCAACTTGTATGTGCTCATGCAGGATGCTTCTATCCATGACTGTATAGGACTAATATACCAATCAGAATGATGAGGCAAAATGACTACATTATCATATTGATCACTGGGGCTTATCAAATGATAACTCGTTGCACAAGCCCCAAGTAGCTCCAAATCACAAGGAACCTCTATATGTGAAAAATATGGGTGAGACTGATATTCCACTAACTGCATCACAACTCACTTTTCACAACACTGTTTCTCAATGTCTTCATTATTGATACCTTTGTATGGCTCTGAATGATCATATAAGAGTTTTGAATGCTCCTCTTTCATACTAGGATTTTCCCAGGTTTCCAGATCCATTCTTTCCTCTGGGGAAGTATAGTGAATTGGAATTCCACAAATTTCTAAATAGACACTACCCTTACTGGACATAGAATAGATGGAATTCTTAATAATATATTCACAAAAATTCCAATAGTCATCACGGCCATCTATGTTAGATGTGATGGATTCTCCATTGCTGATATTACATTCTGATATCAAGTTCTCTTTGTCTTCATTACTAATAGTGATCTATGGCTCATACTGATCATATGGATATACTGCATGCTCCTTTTCTATATCAAAAATTTTCCAAGGCCACAAGGTCCATGTTCTCTCCTTTAGATATGCCATAGATAGGAGAATCAACAAAACCACCCAAAGTTTCTAGTTCATTATTTTCCTCATAGATTGGATTTTCCATGAATGTCCAGAACTCCTCTTCAACATCTTTGTCAGACATAAGGGAGTCTTCGTCACTTGTATCATGATCCAAGTTATACTTGTCCTCATTTTCATACTCATGTTCTTTAGAAAAATGGGAACAAGGCAGTAAATATTCCAGACTGTCATCATTATATGGAGAACAGGTAGGAATCCCATCATGCACATTACGGCTTTCATCATAAGTTTCACTATAATATTCTGCAATGATTTCATCCTTAGGTAGATATAGAGTACAAATGTGATCATCATCACTAAAATAATCATGAAATCATTCCTAATCATCACTATTCTATGTTGATGTTACATGAGGAGGGTCTTCAACAATTTTTTCAATTAATGGCTCTTCATGCACAGATTTGATGGGATCATAATGGATTTCTAAATGTTGGTTGTTGTACACCATGTTGATACTAGATATATTAGGGTACTCTATATGAAACTCTTTCCAAGGAAAGAAGTACCTCAAATTGGTATTAATGAATGATTTAGCATTGAATGATTCAATATCATTTCCATCATAATGCCACTGCTTCAAAAATATTTCGAAGAACTTTGCAATGGAAGTAATAGTTTTCTCAAGAAAACACTCATGAAGCCAACATGAAGCATCTCCTTGCAGAGAATGAGCAAACATCGCCATCATATGATCCTCATGTTCAATATTGTTTTGACTCATATGTGATAGAAAAATCATAACATGGAATCTGGCTAAGTGATCATTATCATCGCCCCAAAAGAATGGAAGGGAAGTAGATGTCATTTCACTAGCGAGACGATTAGGAAAGCCAAGGATCCTAGAGAAATCAATGGGAGGAAAATCATAGGAAGCTCGAGCAGCAACTTCTATTCTTTTAATATCCATATCAAGAATAAGTGATCATGGAGAAATTCTAAAACTAAAAAATAGAGTTGAGCCTTAAATTTCACTGTTAAGTGGGATCATGTACACACAATCAGCCTCAAAAAAATTTGTGAGAAACAAGGGTTTGATCCCTTCAATGGAGTCCCCATGTGCGAATAAAAATATACATTTAAGACCTCTCACAAAAATATTTTTTCTTTTCTTTGTAAAAAATTGAAAAAAGGTCAATGGAGTCGCTAGATGAAAATTAAAGATCTACTCTAAGAATTCATCAAGCAAAGCAAAAACAAAAAGGAAGAAAAAAAAATTCGTACTCGGTAATAAAAATGTTTATGCCTGACAACGGTGCCAAAAAGTGTTGCCGCCTTTCACACACCTGGGTTACATGGCAGAAATCTCCAAGCCACTCAATGTGTCCTTGGGGGCAAGTCTCGAGTCAAGGCTGTCACCTTGTTCTTAAATCCTCTGATTAGGCTCAAATCCTAACGAAGCCAAGGGTGGTAGACTCTATTAAGTTACTAAGGAAAAATTATTTAGTATGATGCTGGTATTAAAGAGTAATTTTTTAGGATTTTCGATTTAACAATTGTAAACAAGAAATAACAGAATGAGATAATCACAAGTAAGCACGAAAATGACACCCGATCACATATAGATTGAAAGAAATAAATAGTTGACCAGTGCCTTGAAAATGGAGTCGACAAATAATTAAGAGTGTTGGAATGAATGTTGTGCAATGGTATCTTGGTTAATTTTAAATTAATGTAAGAAGATGCATAATTTAACTTAGGCGAGGGGACTCTAGATATACCCAGGGGGTACTTGAAGTATGTCAAAAACTAAACCATAACAGCTACCTACAAGGAATATGTGGGCTGAATTCAGTTAAAGATACACAACACCGATTTTCTAATTAGTCCTAGCACACATCTCTTTCCCCTTGTGGGTCAATCGGGAAGTTGTGGGTTAAGTAGTATGATTAATTTTGAAATTAAAATATGGAATAATGCAAAATTATATCAAAGTATACAATATTGCATGTCAGTACTAAACTAGAGAAGAAAAAAAGGAAGAATGCAAAAAAGTGAAACGGACGCAGATCCCCCCTGGGGGATGGGGAGCGAGCTCGAAAGAGCCTACTCAAAAAATATTTCCTTTTATTATTATTGGTTACAATATCAGAAACCTCTTGGTCCTTATTTGGGATGAAACCAAGATCTTACAACCCTCCAAATGTTTTAAATTTTAGTGAAATGGGAGACCCCCGGGGGGATTTGAACGCTCCTGAGGCCACTTTCGAACAGCAGATTATTTTTTTTTTTTTTACACCTGATAAAAACCAGCAAGCATGTTTGAATAAAATATTCCCAAAATAACTTTAATAGTACCTTTGGTTCAGCCTACCTTAACTCAAAAAAGACTAAGTTAAAACTAGCTAAACAAGTGAAAAAGGAACCAAGGAAAGCAAGATTTCCTTGGGATATTGGATTTCTGTTTGTGCAGCCAATGAAATATGCACTGATTACTGGATTTAATCCTTTTTAAAACAGAAAAGGAAATCTAGAGCATGCAACCTACTGATTTTCTTTAACTTGCCATGCAAAGCGGACGATTTCCTTATGCTAGATCTAGAATTCTTAATGATACTTTTCAGAAATGAGATATAGACTATGAGCTTTGAAATAGCAGATATGTGTAAATTTTAAGTTAATATAACAGATCCAAATGATAACAAAGATTTCAAACACAGTAACCAGGTGAGAAAATTGAATTTTTTTGAAGGAGAAAGAGAGAGAAAGAGTGCTCGAAGCCTGGGAATGTTGGGCTTTGGAGTCTGCTTTGGTGGAACATCAAGGGACTATGCCATTAAGAAGATATTTAAGATGAGGAATATGCAAACCAGCTCAACCACTTCTACATTGATATCACCTGCAACTTAGAAATCCTTGCACAAATAGATGGTTAAAACATAGGTGCTACTGGAAGAGATAATTGGAAAGCATGCAATTAAAATTAAAACACATGCAACTCCAATATATATGAAACAAGTAAATAGTAAGAGCATAAATCAAACTAGTATAAAATATTACCCTAACAGGAGGGAGCTATTTCCTTCAAGGCCAACAATTAACCAACAAAATCAAAGATAAATAACACAGATTATACCTCATAAGCATTTGAGAATCACCATCCACACATGAAGAGCATTACACCATAGATCTTGACTCCAAAGCTTCTTTATTCCAGAAAAATAAACAATAACAACAATACAATAGAAATAGCACCTCAATACCAATTCTAACTATCTTGAAAGAGGTGATCTGATCTTTATTTATACAAAAAAAGGGAGATCCATCCCAGGGAGTGCAAATCCCAAGGAGATGGACCACTGCAGCTGAAGGAGAGTCCATTAATGCCTATCTGAAGCTGAACTGAGCTTCCACTGAGCCTACTTGTCCATCAGGGGGCTGATTGAGCTGACACATCAATCCACAAAGCTTCCAGGAGAGCCCACACGTGTGGAGGAGAGAGAGTGTGGGCAAAATTCCCCATAAAGGATGCTGAAGTTCAACTCTGGATCTGTCTATATCTCCTCTTTCACTCAAGGATTTGTCAGATCCAGTCAATCTGGTTCAAATCTGACATATTTCAATCAAATCGGCTGAGAATCCACTGATCTAGGATTTTGGATTTGCTCCATTATTCATTAATTTATTAATTAAAATAATCAATAAATGATTTTTTGGGGCTTTATGACCTGAGTGATGGAAAATCACTCAAAACTAAGAAATATTGGGTCTATAGGTTTACTGGGTGCTCTTAGCTTGAAAATGAGCACCTACATGACTAAATCTGACTTTCGAGCCCACTTTTATTACAAAACCAATTTTCCCAATTAAACTATTAAAAAATAGCCTAAGTTTTGGAAAACTTAAATTTGAATAAAAAACATTGAAAAAATTTAAAAAAATTAAAAAAATAAAAGACCTAGGGGGACTTAGACATGTTCATATGACTCAACCAGAATGCCTATCATGTTGATACATTGACACATAGACTCCAATAACCTCAATAGGCCTAAATGCCAAGCTAACAAGCCCAACTTTGGAGGTATTTAGTGAAAAACTCATAAATTATCAGTCGTTTATTCAACAGCCAATAATAACCAAGGGAAAAAACACCCTAGGCTGATCAGATTGGCAAATAAAGTCTAAGAGACCGAGTCTTTTACAAACACTATCATGCTAGAACATTTATTACAACTCCCCCAAGGGGGTATGAACATGTGATATAGTACAACAAAGTTTCCTAGAAACAAGACTGAAGGCCTTATGAAGTCCAAACAAGTTATACTTGTCTAGTTCACCAGGATCACTTGATAGAAAACAACTAAGTACAAATTAGGTGGTAACATGGTGGAGGCTCCTGTCCCGCATTGCCAAGGTTTGGATGGGCCAATGATAATATGGCAGTGATCAATTTTAATAAGGGCGTAATTACCTTTAGGAATCAAGACATCAGAGTGATCGTTTTGATGGATCCGAATGAAGGGTGAAGGTATGTTGAGCCAATGAAGGATGAATTTATCAAAGGATGGGATCATGCATATAAGATTTCCAAAGATTACATCCATCTGACTACCGATGGGGAACTTGGTTGGTGTAGCTCTAGCTCTGCCCTTCCTATTCTGATGATGCTTTAGAGAACTTGAAGAATCACATCCATGAGGTGTCTCTAAGAAAGTGTGGTTTGATCACATAGTCATTGTGTCATTTTGCAATTGAGACCATTGAATTACCAATATATGAAGGACTACCCGATTTGTTTGAATTTTTTTTGAAATTTGAAGATAAGGTTTTAGAACCACAATGGTTACTGGTGTTGGATGAAGCGCTGAAGGTTACTCCAGCACATTGGTGGAAACGCACAAGAAACTGATCATTGAATGGTCACATTGTCGAATATTGATGATTGTTCGCTTTGGTAATGCAGAAGTGTACCACCTTGGAAGGTGTGATGGGTGGAATATCCCTAGTGATCATCTGATTGAGTGTCAGACCTTGTGGGTATCACGACCGAAGGATAAGTGGGTCCATGCCTTTGTTCACACATTGGATGAAATGCCACGGTCTTGGTATATATCAGTTGAGTTGGGTAGAGAGATCACTACATGGGAGGAATTGACGGTTTTCTTCACTCAAACCTTTAGTTTCATGGATTCTAGTCCAGATGTTCATAATGTGCTGTAGCTCATCTGCGATGTGGTTTTGAAGGTAGTTCTGGTTGCATGCCCTGTGGACCCACATGCGCATTGTCAGATGTAGTCAATGATGGAATGTTATAATGTGACTAGAGGAACTGAAGATGATGATGATCTATGGAATATCAATATTCCAGAAATAGAAAGGAGTCAGGATGTCACAACACCTTATGTACCAACGAATCCAATGAATCAACCATTAAAGATCAGGAAGGTCAACATTGGGATGGAGGAGAACCCAATGTTTGAAAATGTTTGGGACTATTGGGATGAACAAATGATGGCAAAGATCACATACCTATTGCTTGAATTCCAATATTTGTTCCCTATGAAGTTTTCTGAGAAGAAGGGGATACTGGGAGATTTAGGAGAGATGAAGATTCCATTAAAGCCATATGTGAAACCAGTAAGGAAGAGGCTGTATCACCTGAATCCACGATACAAGGAGAAAGTCAAAGTTGAGCTTGATAGAATGATGGATGCTGGAATAATTGAGCCATTTTAGGAATGATAATGGATCAGTCCTATGGTGTTCCAAGATAAAAAGATGGGTGATGTTCATATTTGTGTCGAACTGGGAAAATTGAATGATGCATGTATGAATGATCCCTTTTCGACACCATTCATTGATGAGGTGCTAGAAGGAGTAGGCGGTTAAGAAATATATTCATTCACGGATGGCTTTTCGAGTTATCACGAGATCAAGATTGCAAAATAGGATCACCACAAGACAAGATTTGTTACTGAGTGGGGTTGTTTTCAGTACACCATGATGCCATTTGGGTTGAAGAATGTGCCTACGATATTTTCTTGGGTTGTTTTTGCTGCATTCAAATATTTTATTCAAAATTTCTTACAGGTTTATATGGATGGCTGGATAGTTTATGGATTGATCAGGGACCATTTGGTGAACCTGGGACTAATGCTTGAAAGATGTCAACAACATTAGATCGCGCTAAAATCAAAGAAGTGTATTTTCTGTGCACCTTTTGGGATGTTGTTGGTTCACATCGTTTGCAAGCAAGGAGTGATTTTGAGCTTTCCCCCACCTACAAAAGTGAAGTAGATGAGAACAATGTTGGGAGACACAATATACTACCATAGGTTTATCCATGGTTATGCTGTGATCACAACTCTTATGGAGAGGTTGTTAAAGAAAGATGT
Organism: Pseudotsuga menziesii; assembly: GCA_001517045.1. Lineage (NCBI taxonomy): Eukaryota > Viridiplantae > Streptophyta > Pinopsida > Pinales > Pinaceae > Pseudotsuga > Pseudotsuga menziesii. The sequence goes on along the minus strand of LPNX010009006.1, from coordinate 650,918 downwards.
CGTGTTCGTATGGATTCAAGAGTGTTAAGTAAGTTTTGAGACACTAAAGGCCAATATGGCTTGCGCACCAATACTAGTTTTTACTGATTGGAATAAGGAATTCCACGTACATGTGGATGCATCGTCTGCTGCACTAAGAGTGGTTCTCACAAAACTAGGAGAAGGAGATATTGATCAGCCAATTTATTTTGCTAGTCAAAAGCTTTCCTCTGTAGAGAAAAATTACACTACCACAGAGAGGGAAGGTCTAGAGATGGTATATGTGCTACATAAGTTTAGGAATTATCTATTGGGTAGTCATTTCAAGATGTTTATAGACCATTATGCATTAAAATACTTGGTCAATAAGACTATGTTGGGGGGGAATATATGGCGTTGGCTACTTCTCTTTCATGAATTGATTTTGAGATAATTGTGAATCTGGGTTGCTTGAATGTTGTCCCTGATCACTTATCATGGATTGAGACATGTGAGGAACCCACAAAAATTGAAGACGGGTTACTCGATGCCTAGCTATTCAGATTTGACATGGTTGATGATTATTATGAACAAATAATTCAATTTTTGGTGATGGGTACCACACTATAAGAGTTGACTACGAGTCAAAAGAAGCAGTTGGTTGTTAAGGAAACATATTTTGAGTTGATTTCTGGACAACTCCATAAAATAGAACCAGATGAGATTTTGCGGCAATGTGTCCTACCACATGAACAAGGGCCTATTTTGGCAGAGGCACATGCATAAATTGCTGGTGGACACTATGGAGGTTGAGCTACTACAAGGAAGGTGCTTCACATAGGGATTTGGTGGCCCACTCTTCATAATGATGCAACCTATTATGCACGTAGTTGCGATGTCTGTTAATGAACTGGAAAACCATCGAGGAGGGATGAGATGCCATTGGTACCTCTGGTGACATTGCATACATTTGATAAATGGGATGTGGACTCTTTGGGACCAATCAACCCACCTGGGAAGAGAACTGGTGCATGGTACATCATTACAATGATAGATTATTTGACAACATGGGCGGAGGCCATAGCTATTGTATATTGCATCACTGCGACAACATCAAGGTTCCTATTTGATAACATCGTGACTCGGTTCGGGTGCCCAAGGATATTGATGAGTGACCAGAGGAGTCACTTCATCAATTGCATAGTAAGTGCATTGAAAGAATAGATTCATATACAACATAAGAATACTACCTCGTATCATCCACAAGAAAATGGGACAGTGGAGGAATTCAACAAAGTGTTGGAGCATGCGCTTACAAAGGTATGTAACACCAACCGCGATGGCTAGGATTTGAATATTCCAGCGGTCTTGTGGGCATATCACACTACTTGCAAAATATTGATAGGACATACACCATTCAAATTGGTGTATGGGAAATAGGCATTCATTCCTATGGAGTACATTGTTCCGAGCTTGTGCATCATATCATCGATGGGCATGGATGATGAAGCTACACTAGAGGAACGATTGGAGAAGTTAGCATAGCTCGAGGAAGACTACTTTGTTGTAGGTTTTCATCAGCATGACGATAAGGATCCATAAAAGGCTTGGCATGATTGACATAATAAGAAATGTAGAAATTCTAAAGCCTTGATGGCATAAGAAATTTCATAATCAGGCTAAGGATCTAGGCACACAATTAACCTCACATAGAATTGTAGAGAATTAGCATAAGGAGAGAAGAAGAAGAATAAATGAACACACATTAATGAATGATCAATAAATGATAATCGATATTATTACATAGGTAATACATCCTTATAAAGGAAAAAGGAGTTGTTAGAAGACAACTCAAGCTAGTTCATAAAGCAGGCTTACTAATTATGATAAACCCCATAGTTGACTAAAGCACTTTCCCAATCTACCAAGCACATCATGAATTAGCAATAGCATGTGTGAGTGATGATGAGTGAAGGAAAGAATTGTTAATCCTAGAATATGGAGAGAAATGAATTGAGGATGGGTTGGCAACAAAAGCTGCCAGTTTCGTAGTTGACTAGCTTTACCTTATCTACAGAAAAGCAGGATAAAGAAGATAAAGTAGAATAAAGTAGAATCTGTTGTAAAGTGCAGTTACCAATTCTAGATGGCCATAAAGTGGTTAATATCAAAACACAATCAGAAATAAATCATTCCTAAGATATAGATGGCAACTATTGACTCAGAGGTGCAAGTGGATGCCAACTATCTAAGGTAGTGGGTAGGAAATTAATCAAATAATGATTAATTATTTTATGAGTGGGTTTATTATATTCCAACAGCCCCCTTTAAGCCTAAATTTATGATGATATACCTGAACTAATCAGAAATATATATGCCTATGGTCACCCTTTTACAATTTATCTTGTCCAAAGAAATTAGGAAAGAGGCAAAAACTCAAGGGGAAAATCCTCCTTCAAGAAAGGAGATGAAAAGCAATACCAAAATATGTTGAACTACTGGTGCCAGTGTTGCTGCTGCTCCAAACTAATTGCTGATGTCTGGAGGAATCTTCTTCTTGGGAAGAAAATAAATCTGCTCACCTGGATCAAGGACAACTGCAGGATGGAAACTAGGACCATGCAGAACAACTAAGATCCAATGATGTGAATGCAAAGCTGAAGGATTTTGAGACTTGTAATCAACTCCAAGATGATGAGATGACTTGAAATTTGAACCAATAGAGATGAAATGAGCTCCATATGGGTGAAATAACTATCCAAGCGAATGTATAATGTCTCCATCTTCATTTACATAGAGAGGATGTGTGCAAGTGATCTTGTAAGAACATAGAGAAGGCATAGGATCAAAGAGTGTGAATGCATCGGATCCATGGGTTGATCTAGCTTCCAAAGAATCCAAGAGATCACAAATAAACACAACAATAGACTCATGGGAATATATCAGTAAAGAATCCTCTATAGTATAAGTATTAAAGGAGGAAGGATAGTGATGTTCAAAATATTCAAGGAGGCTCTAAGAATGAGTACGAAGAACAAAGGAGGAGCTGCAGAATCACATGGGATCAAGTATGGTAAGTGGAAAAAAACTAGAAGGACTTGATTTGGCTAAGAAAACATCCTGGAAGTCATTGGGTTGTGCACCATCAAGGAGAGAGGCATGCACAAAGTGTGAGAGGTCTGGCTTATGGATCTCAGAATCCATGATAGAAGACATAGAGAACACTGAATGTGTGAGTGAATCATCAATAGCAATAGCAGCTCCATTAGTCACTTATTTTTCATCAACAACATCATAAGAAGATGAATCACAATCTTATGCTTCAAGAGACACAGAAAAAGATGGCTCTTCAATATTTGCTTCTTGATTGAAAGAGGAAGCATTGGAATCAAAGAGAGTAGTAGCAACAGAAACTATATGAAAAACTTCTTTTTCATTATCAACTTCATCAGATACTGTAGAGGCCAAGACATCTTGAGAGAGAGAAATCATTGAGGAGCTAGAGGCACTCTCCACATAGCTAGAAGGATCCTCATTTTCCTTTCCCAAAAATCTATCCAATTTTGTCTAGAGATACTTTGGGTAATCAACAGAATCAATAAGGTAGCACATGCATGGAGAGATAGCTAGACAAATAGCTCCAATTTCTCTATCACAGTCATTCAACCAGTCACTTGGCTCTTCATAAGACTCTTCACCAACTCCAATAGATATCTCATAGAGAACTTGTCTCTTTAGATATGAAATCATCTTCAGTTTCCACTATGAATAGCTTGTGAATGGAGAAAGAAGAGGGACTGATACTCTTGAAACCATTCGAAGTTGAACCTGCAAAATAAACCTGCAAATCTGAAAAGGAGGATTAATTAATGAACTCTCAAATATCTGATATCATGTAGAGCTTTGATATCATTAGATCTAATACCATGTAGAACTTGAAATTTGAAAACCTTAGCTCTAATACCATGTATAAATTCTAAAGCCTTGATGGCATAAGGAATTTCATAAACAGGCTAAGGATCTAGGCACACAATTAACCTCACATAGAATTGTAGAGAATTAGCATAAGGAGAGAAGAAGAAGAATTAATGAACACACATTAATGAATTATCAATAAATGAGAATTGATATTATTACATAGGTAATACATCCTTATAAAGGAAACATGAGTTGCTAGAAGACAACTCAAGCTAGCTCATAAAGCAGGCTTACTAATTATGATAAACCCCATAGTTGACTAAAGCAATTTCCGAATCTACCAAGCACCTCACGAATTAGAAATAGCATGTGTGAGTTATGATCAGTGAAGGAAAGAATTGCTAATCCTAGAATATGGAGAGAAATTAATGGAGGATGGGTTGGCAACACAAGTTGCCACTTTCCTAGTTGAGTAGCTTTACCTTATCTACAGAAAAGCAGGATAAAGCAGAATAAAACAGAATCTGCTGTAAAGTGCAGTTACCAATTCTGGATGGCCATAAAGTGGTCAAGATCAACCCACAATCAGAAATAAATCATTCCTAAGATATAGATGGAAACTATTGACTCTAAGGTGCAAGTGGATGCCAACTATCTAAGCTAGTGGGTAGGAAATTAATCAAATAATGATTAATTATTTTATGAGTGGGTTTATTATATTCTGACAAGAACAAACCATTTCAACAGGGAGATTTGGTTTTGTTGTATGACAGGAAGTTCATGAAGCATCCATGTAAGTTATAAATGCATTGGCTAGTTCCATATCTTATTAATTCCATTACTTCAGGAGGTGTAGCTTAGCTGCAACAGTTAGATGGGGCGATGCTTCCTAATCTAGTGAATGGTAGCCGGTTGAATCCCTATAGGATAGGCTTGGAACCGCGTGATGCTTGAGGCACTTCACAATAAAAAAAAGGACAAAGAGATAGAAGTATGGCATGCCAGGAGGAAGAATATGCACAAGTAGGGAATTCAGTAGTGTAGTTAGGAAGGTATGTCGCAACAGCCGCAGGGCTGTGACACAGTAAAATCAACAATGAATGTAGATAGTTAGAGTAGTTAACCGATGACACTTGTTGAAGAGACACATATTTATGGAGGATCTGACCATTGGATTTACAGAATCACCAGTGTATTCTGACAGTTAATGCATGATTTGGTCGAAATGATTAAAGTTGATTTGGTCATGATGGAGGTGCAATTGACCCGGTGCTATAAGAAGGTGTCGAATGTGGTCGACATTCACCATTGTGCAAAAGAGTGATTCACATAGTTATCACAAAGAATTTGAATCATGTTGCATTGAGTTGAGTTGTAGAGATTGTGTGGGTTATAGAGGGAAGTCAGGTTGAGTTCTCAATGAACATTGCGAGGCACTAGTGTGGCATGTAGAGTGAACTAGTCATGGTTGAGATTTCAAGCAAAAGGGACTCACCAGTCGGCCCAGTAATGATTGAGGAGGAATTTACAAGTATGAAATTAGGTTTGGAAATTGAACCTAGGTGATAGATCAATTGGACTCACAAAATTACTAATCAAACATGCAAATTTACACACAAAGGAGACTGAAATTGGAGCATAACACTAATCTATATTGAATAAGTGTACAATAGCCAACCTTGTGAATTCATAGGCTGCTGCAATAAATAATTACATGAAATATTTGAAAGCATAAGGATTCCATTCGAAATAGTAAAAAATAGGCTTATTAAATCTAGTCAAATCCCCCATACGTGCATAAACTAGTTTCCAAATCTACCTAGGAGCTCACGAATTGGAAAATTCAAGTAGGAAATATAATAGGTGATGGAAAGAAAACTCATACATGCTTTTATTAGGAGAAAATAATGGAGGATGATGAGATCAAAAAACAAGTCTACTGCACCTAGTCTTACTTTCCCTTTTGCCATAAAACATAGTAAAGTAGGCAATAAAGTAGAAAAAGCAGACATGCGCTAGGAAGGATCTGGAATAAAGAAGATATGATAAATATGGATTATAGGGGGTTTCCCAAGTGCTCCATGACTCAATTTTAGCAAGTTTGAATTCTAGGACATGTGGAAGACAACTTGCATAGAGTTGAATATTGGAAACTAGGAAAATCAGACAAAAATGGATTAATTAATGTCTAAGGTAGCTAACTATGGGTTGATTATTCTAACACCCCCCCTTCATCCTAAATTATGAGTAAATAATAGAAAAATATAGGGCCTAGCAACAAGGCTTAGTCACCCTTTACATACTGCATGTCCATTTAACCAAGGAAAGAGGCAAAAACCTAGTGGGAAAATCCTCCCTTAAACATGGACAGTAAAACAAAATTTGAAAATCTTGTCATCAATCATGCTTCACAGCATGATCAGAAATCCCCAGTAGTGATTTGATATTTCTGAATGTCTTCTCACAAAAATATGTGGTGAGGATGTCAGCTACTTGTTCTGAAGATGCACAGAAGAGTAGGTGAATGGTGTCATCATGCACAAGCTTTCTGATGTAGTGCATATGGATCTCAATGTGTTTGGTTCTCTGTCTCTAAACTGGATCATTGCATATTCGAATAGTGCTCTGATGATCACAATATATAATAGTTGATAACTCTGATTCGAATCCACACTCACCAAGTAACCCCTGCAACCATAAACATCGAGTTGTTGCATTTACAACTCCTCTGTACTTTGCTTCTGTAGATGAGAGTGCAATGACACTCTGTTTCTTGCTTGACCAGCTAATTGGTCCTTCAGCAAGCATGAACACATATCCTGATGTTGAATTTCGATCTATGTTGTCACCTGCCCAATCACTGTCAGTAAACCCAATTGAATCAAGATCAGATTTAGCTTTGTAGAATATCCCATGAGTTCTTGTTCCCTGAACAAAGTTAAGGATCCTTTTGGCTTCTCTCCAATGGATCTCATGAGGCTAATCCATGTATCTTGAAGCCACACTTATTGCATAATAAATATCATGGAAAGTGTGTGTAAGGTACAAAAAACACCCAATCAGTTGTCTATACAGTGTACTATCTACCATAGGAGAAGAACCTGCTTCTTCAAGCTTAACTCCTGAAAGGAAGGGAGTCTTGCTTGGATTGCAATATTTCATGTTGAACTTGTTCAGAAAACCAAAATCATACTTGGACTGATTTAATTTTATTCCATGTTTGGATTGAGCAATTTCGAGACCCAAAAATTGGCTCAACAACCCCAAATAGTCATAGAAAATGCATGGTTCATTGCATCCTTCAAGGAGGCAATATCTTTCTTTGAGCTTCCTATAATTAGAAGCTTATACACATACAAGAAAATAATCATCAAAGAACCATGAATCAGCTTCAAATAAACATTTGTATCAGACTTGCATCAAACAAAACTCAATGACAGCAGAAAGCCATCAATCTTGGCATACCGAGCCCTGGGGGCTTGCTTAAGCCCATACAATGATATCTTTAGCCTGCACACAAAAGATGGATTAGTAAAAAGCATTTGATACTGCTGCATGTAAATATTTTCAGTAATATCTCCATTCAGGAAAGCACACTTCACATCCATGTGATGTACCTCCCACTGGTTCATAGCTGCAATGGCTAAGGCTAGCCTGATGGAGTCCATCTTTGCCACTGGTGCAAAGGTCTCACTGTATTCAATACCATGTACTTGTGAGTATCCCTTGGATACAAATATTTCCTTATATTTCAAAGGTGAACCATCAGCAGAAAAATTAGTTTTGAAAGCCCACTTACATTGAACTAGCTTCCTCCCTGGGGGAAGATCAACCAACTCCCAAGTGTCGTTCTTTTGGAGTGAGTTGAATTCTTATTTCATGGATTATTGACATATTGGATCATGTGCTGCATATTCATATGTATGTGGGTCTTATTCAACCGTAAGATAGCATTTCTCTGCAAACAAAGGGTCTTTCATACTCAGGGCACTCTCAAACTGAGATCTAGTCCTCCTAGGATCACTAGGATTTCCAGCGAGTTCCCTAGTTGCATGAATGGTATTTGCTTCCCATTTTGGTCTTGTAGGAATGTTAGGATATTCAATTAAATTATCATTATCAGACATATCAGAATCAGCAAACTCATTTGTCTCTTCACTTACATTCAATGGTTTTGGTGGTGAAGAAGACTCTCCAGCTTCAACTGCTGCTAAAGGCTCTTCTTGGAACTGAACACTCCTTTCAATGAAGGATGTGTTTTTGCTCAAATTGATCAGATTTTACCCTTTTGAATCTTCATAGTACCCAACAAATAGACACTCTTGTATTTGGGGCTGCAAAGCCTTCCTCTTTTCTGTTGGAATTCTAGCCCAAGCCCTTGAGCCAAAAATCCTAAAATGGGTCACATCTGGCTTGTGCCCACTCCATGCTTCGAAAGGAGTCATACCATCAAGATATTTATGAGGCACCCTATTCTTAATATAAGATTTATAGTTTATATCTTCGACCCAAAACTTTGGTGGCAAAGTCTTAGCCTCCAACATACAGGTTGCCATCTCTTTCAGTGATCTATTCTTCCTTTAAGCAACACCATTTTGCTGTGGTGTGTAAGGGATTGAATGCTGCATATGAATACCTACATCTTCACAATATTGAATAAAATCAGACTTGACATACTCACCACCATTGTCAGATCTGAGGATCTTGAGTTTCCTCCCAGACTGGTTTTCAACCAAAGCCTTAAATACTTTGAAAAGGCCAAAAACTTCAGACTTATGCTTCAGGAAGTAAACACAACAGTACCTGGAAAAGTAATCTATGAAATTTAATGCATATTTGGCCTGAATAATTGAAATATGAGGGAATGGACCATCAACATCACTGTGGATCAACTCAATAGGTGTAGAGGTTCTCTCATGACTAGCTCTCTCAAATTTATGCTCTGGGTGTTTTCCTAGGACACAACCTTGACAGACTCCCTTGGAAAACTTAATCTTTGGTAACCCTATGACCATTTCTTTTTCACTTAGATCAGAAAGATACTTATATTTAATATGGTGAAATATTTCATGCCAAAGATTTCTTTCCTCATTAGCATGAATCGGAAGAGCAGAGGGGTTTGAGTAGGGTAGAAAATGTGAAAACTAGTATACCTTCAAAGTGTGATCTACAACTCCTTTTGCAATGACTTTACCACTCTAGATATCCATGATATCAACATCATCAGGGGAGAATATGAACTTCTTTGTAGACCCTTTGTGGGTCATCTGATACACTGACAAGAGGTTAGAGGAAAGACCTGGAACATACAATACATTGCTGAACTTACCATGGTCAAGATCAATCCTCCTTTGCCCAAACTGTCAGTGAGAGAGTCATCTCCCAGGACTATTGGTGGACCTTTCGACATGTCAAGATAGGAGAATTCCTCCTTGGTCGAAACCATATGTCTTGAAGATCCAGAGTCTATGATGAAGCTAGGTGAGCTTGATGTGCCAACAACCAATGCTTGAACTCTCTTTTTGTCTTCTAAATTTGATCCTCCTTCCCTCTTCTTTGAGCTATCAGGAAGGGAGATGTTATTCTTCTCCAGGAGTTGGGTCAGCATGTAAATTTTCTTCTTCATGTAAGAGCTTTCAAGATAAAATCCCTTACTACAGTATGCGCACTTGCTCATTTCTCCTTTGTTCTTCTTCTTCTAGAAGTTCTTCTTGGAGCCTTGGGGCTCCTCCTGAGACTTGTTCTTGTCTCTCTTATGCTCAGGTGGATTCTTAGCTTTATTCTTTCTTTTTGAATCCACCCTCGAATATCCAACAACCAGATCTTGGTCTTTGGAAGGTTTGATGGTGCCCATCATCACCAGTTTATCTTGTTCTTGTGTGACGGATTCCATGAAATCTGCAAGCTTAGGCATCTTCCAGGCTCGAGTTATCAACTTGGTGGCATGGAAGGTTGAAACAAACACTGAATAGTCAGGTTAAAGCTTCAAGAGTATGGACAAAACTAGTTGCTCCTCCTTCTTTTCAATCCACACTATTTTAGCTACAAAACAAGGGCTTTAAACTTGGAAAAGTAGAGAGTTGTAGGGATTCGAAGCTGCTGGGACTCAAGGAGATCAATTCATTCTCGATTTGATGTCCTCTCATCTCATCTGTCTTACCAAAAAGCTCTACAAGATTCTCCCATACTTCATTTGGTGATGTCAATCCATCAGCATGGAAGAGGAAATCTCTGGATATGCTCAGACATAAGAGAACATAAGCCTCATCCCTCCTGTTGTGCCATTTAATTTTCTCTGTAGATGCATTGGGATCTAATTTAGTTTCCATAGTCACCCTATAGAGACCTTTTTCTCTCAACAGTATCTCCATCTCTACTTTCCATTCAAATAAATTAAATGGAGTCAAGATGATCTTCTGAGATTGATCCATAGCTCAGAAATTGTCCCTTCAGTCAGCAGAATAGCTTCTGGTCAAGATTTCAAACCTGCAATAGAAATATGGAAGGATAAAAATCAATATATGACTCTGATACCATGTGGAAATTGAACCTAGGTGATAGATCAATTGCACTCACAAAATTACTAATCAAACATGCAAATTTACACACAAAGGAGACTGAAATTGGAGCATAACACTAATCTGTATTGAATAAGTGTACAATAGCCAACCTTGTGGAGTCTTAGGTTTCTGAAATAAAAAATTACATGAGATATTTGAATCCATAAGGATGCCATTCAAAATAGTCAAAAGTAGGCTTACTAAATCTAGTCAAATCCCCCATAGGTGCATAAAGTAGTTTCCAAATCTGCCTAGGAGCTCACAAATTGGCAAAGTCAAGTAGGCAATATAATAGGTGATGGAAAGACAAATCATACATGATTTTATTGGGAGAAAAGAATGGAGGATGATGAGAGCAAAAAACAAGTCAACTGCACCTAGTCGTACTTTCCCTTTTTCCATAAAACTCAGTAAAGCAGGCAATAAACCAGAAAAAGCAGACATGCACTAGGGAGGAACTAGAATAAAGTAGATATTCTAAATATGGATTCTAGGAGGTTTCCCAAGTGCTCCATGACTCAGTTTTAGCAATTTTTACTTCTAGGACACGTGGAAGACAACTTGCATAGAGTGGAATATTGGAAACTAGGCAAATAAGACAAAAATGGATTAATTAATGTCTAAGGTAGCTAACTATGGGTTGATTATTCTAACAGTAGGATCATCATTAGTATTGAAGAAGAAGAGGGGGGGCTAGTGGCCTATATCCTCAGTGCCAAAGAAGATGCAGACTAGAACATCTAAAAGGGAACAAGAGGAGGAAGTTGCGCATGTGGTTCCATCGAGCTCAGGATTTGTGGAATCAACAAATCATGCAGAAATGTTCGCTAAGGATATCCCTGGGTACATACCTCCCTGTTAGCCCGGTGCATAACCCACGAAGCTCACCAAGAATCAAAAGTACCAAGTAAGGATGCAGATGATACCACAGGGTATGGTATGCACCACATACATTGTTCCTGTGCTAATGTAGATGAAGTACAATGACCATGACCTTCTCTCACTATAGGAAATTATGGAGGAACCATATGTGCCGATGGTAGTAGTATGAGGCATTCCGATATTGTGCATTCCAAAGGATTGGGTGCACGACTTGGATAAATAAGGACTGTTGGGATTGATTAACATACTACATTTATAGTGGTTAAATGAGGCAAATTCCTATGTAAACCAACTTTTGGCCTATTTTCATGGTGGAATTTTATGGCTGGACAAACCGATCCAAGAGATGGTTGTAATTATTGTAGATATCAAGGCTTTTCCTAAAGATGGGCTATACCCCTCGTAGTATTTCAGAGGGAAAGATAATGAAAAGAGGCTCACGGTGAAGTTGAATAAGCGCTATGGTTTGCAATGAGATGGGTGGCTTACCGCATCGATAGTATCAATGACCAGACGGTGCAAATCAGAGAAAGGATTTTGGCTAGCAAAGTAGTCAAGAAGAACCACCCCATCCAATGTAACTTGGGGGTTATTATGTGCACTAAGAAAATTGCGGAAGGCATACACATGAACTGGTCTTTCTTTTTAATGAACGAGTTAGTAGAGGATGCAATGATAGTCCAGGTGGGAGAGAGGCCATTTACATATAGTTGGATGCTAATATTGATAGCTCTCATGGCTTGGATGGAGCCTAATGATTATCAAGGTATGGAGGTGGAAGCAGTAAAATTTTGTAAGGGCGCACGCTACCAGAACCTCTGGAGGGTGAAGGAAGTGGACAGATTGAAGGACTACGCAATTCAGTTTTGGATTTATTGGGAGGCACTGTAGGTTGCACCTGTAAAAGTACCATGGTTATCTGAGGAAGTCACGATGAATTATTAGTGGATTGCTCGGTTTGTGATTGGCCCACACACCATTCACGTGTAAGAGTGGCATGACCCAAACAAGCAATGGTTGTCGATGCCTTATAAGTTGTCTGATGCAGAGTTGGAGACAATTGTTAATGATTGGCCTACAACGTGGAGAGAGCTGGCCAACTTGGAGGAAGTATCGACATGACCCACAATGGATGCACCAATTGATCTCGAGCATTAGGATGACCAGCAGAGTCACCATGAGTCTAATGCAGAGTTGACATAGACACTGACTGACTCAAAAGTAGAGTGTGCATTTGAAGAGTTGAGGACAAAGAGGCGCTAGGAACAGGGTGTGACAATTAGCATGACACCAGGGATGGAGGTACAGTTGAATTGACTCATCTGGTGATTAAAAATGAAACAGATGCAGCGACCAAAGTGATGAAGAAATCAATGCAAGAGATGGTTGTTGGGGTAATAACATGAATTGATTATTTATATGATGTAGTTTTGAAGAAATCTTCAGAGGTAGCAATTGTGCAGGACTTTGACTCAATCAACATTGGGACACAAGTTCAAAATGTTCAAATTTCCTCGACTACGATTGAGACCAACAACAAGGATTTGAATGCCTCCCTGTAGTAGTTGTAGGACTTTTCTATCAACATCAATGTGTTTTCCATGTAGACATTGGTGCATATCCAAAGAGTCCCCAATCAGGAGTTGGAATATAGAGAACAGAGTATCAGTGGTCAGTTTCTGCAATTGCAAGAGAAGGAGAAAGAAGCGCAGAGAGAGATTGAAGCATTGAAGCAGGAACAATAGGCGTTGAGGGAGAAGAGCACCGAGAAGATTAAAGAGATGAAGAAATAATAAGATCAACTAGTAGTCAAGAAGGCACAACTCTGGGAGATCAGAGTGTGGATGGAAGAGGCAGTTTCTAATGTCTGCTAGCATGTGCAGGAGAGGACCATGGAACTAGATGCAATAGAGAGAAAAATGACTTGGAGTGGTCATCGCATAGTTGCAATGAGATAATGCATATTTTATTGCTCTAGTACTTCCATACACACTGCCTAAACAAGTCACAAAAAGGAAAATTTCCATGGAGGATATGGTGACACAACTAGAAGAGATGGAGTAGGAAGCAAAGAAGGTCACAGAAGCGACTACGCAATTTTGGGGCAGCGTAGTTTAGGATGAAAATTTAGCGCAACTGACTTGATAGTTGCAGGAGGTAGAAGGGAATCTAGCCACATTGAATACTTTGCTAAGAATGATGTTATCATTTTTTTAGATTGCTAAGTCAGTAGAGATAAAGGAATTGTAGCAGCGGGTGGTGAAGGAAAGGGAAAGGCAACAAAGACGTAGCACGCAATTAGATGAGTTCCAAGAAATTGAAGCGTAGATTTAGGTAAAGAAAGTTTTTGTGCTGTAGGAAGTGTAGGAAGGGGAAAAAGAAGTTTCTTAGAAGATGGTAGAGCATCCATTAGCGCACGATCTGATAGGGATCCAGGATATTGCAAAGAAGGTGAAAGAGAAAGTCAAGGATATTACTCAACAGCATGAATATTTTAAGTTGAAAATCACTGAGTACACCATGTTGAGCTAACGTGGCTCAAGGGAGAGCCACAAGAGTGTGTTAGGATCCTGTTGGTAGGTGGTTTTGGGATAAGTTAGTTGTGCATCATCATGAATGTTGCAAAAGGTCAAAGATATCAAACAAGATGAAGATTGGCACAAAAGTTGGAGTTATACTAGTTTAGGTATTTTTGTCATCTGTTGTAGCTTTGGACCGCATTTTTGGATAATGGTCATTATTTTACAAAATCGATTAAGAATTAGTTAGGAATTTGTATAAGTGGACCATGAATATAAGGGCACAAGCCTATAAGTAGATATAGAATTGCAAGTGTTAATAACAAGAGGAGAAAGGGATCTTGAGTTCTAAGTTTTTTGCATGTTATGTAAGATTTGTGCATCTATTGATATGTGTACTGAAGGAATGTTTTGGAGAATCTATGGTTTTGTGCAGAAGTTGGGAAGAATCATTGTATCCTTTTCTATTTTCCTATTTTACTGCCTTCTACGACTCAATTATGAATGCAATGTGTACACATGACATGAATCTATAAATGATGCAATGTTCTCCTGCTTTAAATGATGTTATTTTGTTAGATATATTTGCACATCAATGTGTTTATTGTAGTTCTGGTATGATAATGTGATATATTGAATGATTATATGGTTCTGATAACACATAATCTGAATGATTATATCATTTGAATAATGCTGCACTATGTTGACAAGTAGATGCACATGTTCCTCCTTCTTTCTATGTTAAATTGGTTTCGTCATCTCTCCTTCGAACATCTCGGGTGAGACTTCATTGCTCTATAGGTGTTGCTATATGGGATAAAAGTTGTCTAGGTCGATGCTTAAGGATATCACAATGGTTTGGGTGTCGAAAGAGAGGGAACCCCTGTCGACTAAGTTTGTGTCAACACTAGGTTGTTTTAAAATATTCCAATTTACTAATCACTAACTGATTCAACCAAAATATCCTTATTTGTTGGTTTCTTTACCCTTCATTGTTGACTTTTATTCTTGTCAACACCCTTCTTATCGGTGGTGGTAGCACACTTTGTGCAATCCTACTCTATTTCAATAGGCCCCCAACACAAACTTGTGTCTCATCCTCATGACACCTCAACTAGAAAAAACTAGTGCATTTAACATTTCCTTGAAGTCATCGTGCTTTGTTCTGACTTGGTCAAAGAATTATCTAATTGTTTCCTTGAGTGTTACACACTCTTCCACTTCTTTCTCTATTAGGTGCTCCTCACTCATCTACTATACTTCGTTCAGCTCCACCTTGGTCTTCGTTATTTCTTCCATGGCCTTGAATGCTACTTGTTTTGTTGTACCCTGAAATTCATCCAAATGTTTCATTCTTCATTGGTGCGTTGTATGCACCTTGTTAACATGTTGCTAAGATTATTTTAGTTCTAAATCCTTGGTTACTTGCACAAGTGGGGGAATCATTTTTTGTGATCCCCTCAATGCTGTCAAATGTGCTTCTGCCTTGCCAAGTTGCACATCCAATTGGTGCAACTCTTTCTCTTGTACCAAGCTACCCCAAAACTATGTTATCTCCTCCGCAATTTTTTGTGTGACCTTATCTAGTTCTATAATATCTATTGTGGCATCCTTTATCACCCTTCTCATTTATGCTATCTATTCTGGCAGTGTGTTGGGTACCGCTCTAGCTTGTAATTCCTCATTTCCCTTTCGTAGATTTTCCACCAATTTACCTAACCGTGATTCCTTTTCTTCTATAAACATCTATGGGATAATTTGAGGAACCTCTTCACAGGCCAAGGAGACTTCCCTCTCTAATATTCTTATGTATTCAAATTTCTTTGTCTTCTTGTTTATTATGGCCTCATTTTCCACTTTTAGTCACTGAAGCTCCTTATCAGTTCTTTGTTCTTGCTATTTGGAGCAGACTAGCTAATCATGGGTTGTTGCTTCATGATCATAGATATCCTCACTTTTTGTGATCTGAATTCATTCCAGCACAGACATCGAGAGAAGGTTTAGATCGATAATCATAAGGTCGTGCCCTCGCAGTGTAGCATCTACATCCTCATCACCTGTTGCGATAGCCTGTGACTAAATTTGTACTAGTCACACTTTTGTGCCAATTTCTACTTCGACAGACCTTTAAAGTGTTCTTTCTTGCAGTATCCTTGTCTCTAGCACTGCATTCATAAGTGTCTACATTTTCTATGTAGCCTAGTGGAAATATCCTTTTACATGTTGTGTCACCTTCACCTGATTATCATTTGTCTCTGTAGTGATTACTATCAATACATTATTCACTTGATCGTCGAAGAGTCCTATGGTTCTGCTCCCCTAACCTTGCTCAAATAGGTGCTTCGTCTGTGACTTTTCTTTTTGTTTCTCCAACTCTGACCCTGTTCAATTTTTTGATGATGCTTCGTATTGTGAATTTTATTCATCGTCCGAGTCCGTGGGCTCATATTGATCCTTTGGGATATCCGTTGGTGGTCAATTTCCTGGGTTCGATAGTTCTTCGTTTCTTACTGAAACTTTCCATTCTTCAAGCCATTCTTCTATGATGGAATCCAAATCCTCATAAGTTAGCTTATATTTCATCATAATCCATTTCTTTTTAGGATATTCCTATGCCTGAATGTGTATGGTACGGAGTCCCGTGTCGAACTGTGAAATCCTATGGTACTTCTTTACAGCTTGGTTTGTTAGTCGAGGTCACTTGACTGGTTCCTCTCACAGTGCATCTAAGTAAAGGTAGAACTAAATGTTGTTGGTATTGTGTCCTCTATCTTTTATCACCCACAAGTTTTTATACCTCGCTCCTCGAAAAATGTTGACAGCGTAAACCTCCATTACTTGGTAGTGTGTTGGTTCCATCCATCCAACCAACACAATGAGTATTAACAATTAGGAGTATGTGAATGGATACCAACCTCTTGTGCTAATATTGAGTCCTCCATCAACTCATTTAGATGGAAAAGGGACCAATTCATTTGTATGCCAGGTGTGCACTACTCTATGGATGCCATGACCCCTGATGTGCACTGGTTTGGGCAATTCTTCCACATTATTTTGATTGTCGGCAACTTTGCTGCAATTCTAACCACCTTCTCATTGATGGTATCGATCACAAATGCCCTTTTATCCTTTACTATGTTATATTTTTGCTTCATCTTCACTGCCAAATTCTTATTGTTGTCCTTTCCTCAGATGTACTGCAAGGGATCGACCCCTGCCTTCGGTAGGCCTGTGATCTGGGATATCAAGTTGATCGTAATTTGGATCTTCGTGCTTAACCATAAATAACCACCATGGAAGCATGCCAACAACTTATTCATTCATGCATTAACTTTTGCATATCATCCAAAATGTGGCATATGGATGATCGACAACAACCAATACTGGTGCAATCCCAATTCCCATTATGTTGGCTCTTGGGTGATAAAACCTCCTTTGCCACATGTTGTTTCTTGGTACATGCCCTTGGTACATTCATGGAATGCAGTATTTCATGGTTATTGTACTATAATTATTCGGTCATAGCACTATTTTTTTCGTCCCATGGATTCCTTTCGGTGTTGTTGGAACCTTGCTAGCATAACTGGTGTTTTTTCCAATTTGTATGACAGGTGCCCCTTCTTTTTTTGGCAGTATGTACCCTGGAATGTATGCTACCTTTTCCCCTAGTATTTTCCCCCCTGCTATTGTTTCCTCTTCCATCATGGTTGATGGACCTGCTTATCCCTCTATCGTGACCCCCCTTGTCAAGCTTCAAGTCATCTTAATTCTTCTGTCTAGACTGATCAGACGAGTGAAGCTCCTTTTCTTCTTAACTTGCCACATTTGTATGGATACAATCTCTATTTTTTCTTCCACTATGGTTTCCTTCACAAATGGTGTTTCCTGCATACTTGTGCTCGAAATAATATGCGCCATGTAATATGTAACACTTTTCTTCTCTCTTACACTTCTCCTCACTCTGAATCTTCTTTTCTTCGCTTTGATTCTTATTCTCGACTCGCACAATGGGTCAAACCTTGCCCATCGACCTGATTTTATAGCCTCTAATCCTTTCATGCAAGATATTTCAGGCATCATTTCCAAATCCATCGTTGATTGACCAAATCCTCTGTTGACTCTGCGAATCCATTTCACTCATTCATCATTAAATGAGGATTTTACCACTTGTGGTCACTCCACATAGTGTAATTTTTTCATTTACTTCCTTATTTGACCATTTCACACCTCGTCTAATATCAACAAGATCCAAACCTTGTCTTGGTTCAACTTCTCTCATCGCTTTTCCTTCTGTAGACGCGATTTCCTTCAGAATTTTCCATTATTTATCATTTTTTTCCAGGGTTGTTAGTATTGGTGCCACATCGGTCTATCCCGATAGAGATTTAGCCGACTGGTATTCGCTAGTTTTTGTAGCAGCAGAATTCAATTCCAAATATTTTCAATTTTTGACCTGTCACTACAATTGGGAGGAACTAGGGATTTAGATTTTTCAAGGTTCCATCTCTAAATTCAGGAAAATCAAGATACAGTCTATCTTTCATTAGGGAGTGTCACATGCCCCAAATTGCAAAAAAATTTATGTTTTAAGAAACATTATGTTATATTTTATTATAAAGTTTGTAATTAATTACCAAGTGGGGTCAAGGATAATTGAATGTAATTGCTGAATATTTTATTAATTAATAAATGAAATATGAGACAATAGCTTAAGGAAGCTGTTAAATGAGTGTTTTACTGGTCACTTGGTGGAGTAGGATGTGTTGAGAGAAGATTAACACTTGGTAGCATCCTCAAACTACTTCTAGTTGTTGTAAGATGCAACTTCCCTATTTTTGTGGTTATGTTCCCCAAGAAAGTGGAACAAGAGCAAGTGGCTCATTAAGTGAAAACTGACCCAAAAGACCTAGGCATGCTAATAAAACTTCCCATTGAAGACAGCTGAGGATCCTCATTCTTGACTTGTGAACATTCTGAGTGAATGAAGTGCATAAGAAAATCCGATGGAGGGGACTAGATGAAGTTTGGTTTGAGTGAAAAGTGTTAAAGATCTAAACTAGTGTAGCTATTCTAAGTTGAGTTCATATTGCTACATGAAGAACATATATACTGATGAACACTCAATAGAGTTGCATAGGATTACTAAAATACATCTCTCACCCAGTACTTCTACCAGGGGACCATGAGACAAGCTTGGGGGTCCTGATATTTGCGGTTCATATTTTCTCCAAGAGTTAGTGGAGGAACAAGTTCCTTAAGTTGTTGTCACCTCTTCTACATTTCCAGGTTCTACATGATTTATCTAATTTTCTAATTGTTTATTTACATCTAGAAGGATTGAGTTTAAGCAATAAAATGTTATGCTTATGTTCTATTGTTGTTAGGGTTATTTAATGAAATACTTTTACTGTGAAAAGATAGTTAAAAGATGGATTAGATAGATTAGGGTAAATGATTAGAATAATTTCGAGTTTTACTGATAGATTAAAAAAATACCTAAGTGTATTTTTCCACACCTTTTTTAAGGTAGTACTCTAGTACAGTAGGTTAGATTAAATTCAGATAAAGAATTGAATGAAGTATGCATGAATGTGTTTTATTACCTTCTATAGGTTTCATAAGATTAATTCATATGTATGTTTTCCCTTTCTATTTTAGATGTTTTCTTTGACTGAGTATTTTGTAATAACATAAACAAATCTGTCTCTAGGAAAGATAAAATACATAGATATTTAGTCTACATATTTATTTAGATAGTAGATATAATATATTACTGTAAGCTTATTATTATAGTAACTAAAGACATTGTAAAAACAAAAAATAAATAAGCAGGGTTAATTAAAGAAACAGTAAAATAAAGCTAGAAATTACTAATATAATTTCATCTTTAATCTAAGTAAAAGTGTATTTGAATAACATTGCAATCAAATAATAAACTCAATAATAATTTAAAAGTAATCAAGGTTTTATAAATAAAACCTATTTTGAAGAAAATTGTCAATCATGACTATCATTATCTCCTCTTTTATTAATAGAGGGATGATACAATTTTCAACCAAAATCAAATAAGGATACATTATTTCATTGGTATAATCACAATTTCCTAATACATAAATATACAAAAATTAATTATGTTTCCACAGGAAACAGTATTAAAACTGTTTGGTAAATATAAACTACCAAAGTAAATAAAAACCTTTCCACACATTTGCAACCCAGAAAAATACAGTAAAGACTTAGGTTGCATAATCAACCTTTCTTTTATTTACTTACTGAAGTAATTATTATTGACTGTAAAATCAAATTATATTTTAGAAACTAACTGTCTAAAACATTTCATTTTACTTTTAAACATAATCAAAGTAAATATCAAATTACAGTAACAATGATATCTGTTTAGGATAATTTAAACAGAATTGAAGGAAAACTAGAATCGATAGAATTTCACAACTGCCATCATCTTCTTAAAAATACAGTATATATATTTATTTCCAAATATAGAAGTCATGAATCAGTAGGCTTAGAAGCATTTTCAATATATAGACAACATCTAAAACCCTATCATCTTTATCGAAACCACTATTGTCACCTTAGAGGTTACGACCTAATGGCCTTTTTACAACTTCAGACACGGCTTAAAATCCTGTACAAAAATAACTTTACTGAAATCAAAACTACAGCCATGAAAGTCCCAAGTTTTCTATCATGATACAAACTTTAGGGATTCACAGTTTTCTTAAACCACGTATCATAGTCTCTGCCACTTGGCCTTCCAAAACAAACAAATCACCATGTAACCATGGCCAAGAAGAACCCAAGAACCAAGTGGGCAGTATCAACATAAACACCATACAGCCACTGTAGGAGAACCTCACACAAGATTGAGGTTTACCAGAATGGATACAAAGCCTGGAATCCTTGCATGGAGACTTTATGGCATATTCTAGCACAGACCCTTCACTTGTAAGCCTACACAAGTATAATAAAACACTAATTGAGAATGTATACAAATGATAGAGTTGATAATTTATGAACTAGTGAATAATAGTTATAAACCCAAAGAAATTCCTCGCCTGAAGAAACTGACCTCGGCCTCGAACTAGGTAATGAGAACATACCCTAACCACCATAGCATTAATGCTGGGAAACGAAGGAAGCACCGTTGAGAAACCCTAGCAAGGAAGCCCAAATCAATGCCGAAGTAAACCAAACAATGAACTCACAATACACAGTTTTATCACTACACCAGTGCCGAAGGATAGCTCACACAAAGGCTTGGTATTAGCGACAAATACCATGCACTCATAGAGAGAAAGAATGGCAATAAAAATCACATATGTAGAGAATGGTGAGCAAGTGAAAGACTCTCACAGGTAAAGGTAAGCCATAGGAGCAAAGGTTCTCATTTGCAGTAGGAGTGAAATGGTGAGCCCATGAAGCCATGAGCCTGCAGCTCATCCACTCCATAGTAGAGACAAGAAAAATGCGATTTTTAGGGTTTATCATAGTTTTATATTTCTCCCAAAGTCAACAAAACTTAACCATCGAGCAACAACCATGTGGCATTGAATTTCTTTGTGAAAAATGGGTTTCATATTATAGTTCAAGATCTCCTTGGGAGAAACCTACACACATTATCATTTTACAAACAAAAATATGGTTAAAACCTTTGTCATAACCCCCAACATCGTTACTTTATAAAGTGTATATTATAACCTTGAAGGATAATGTAGGGAGGTAAATTTACATACACCAAGGTTTACATTATTGCTCTATAATCTTAGAAATGAGTAAAAACTTAGGCAAAGAATTCTCCAATTTTAATTTGCATAATAATAACACTTTTATGAGCAAACATAGTATGGTAAAAGACCTTGTAAAGACTTAATATTTATGTATATGATGTTGCAAGTATAGGAAGATGTATAGCTTGGTTTTGTTAGACTAGGTATTAAACTTAGACCTATATATCACCTTGTGAGATGAAGATCATATAAAGGTTAAGTTGGTTAGATTTGTTTTGTAGAAAGTAATCTTTTAATTCTTTACCCAAATAGCAGTAATGCTATTGTTTTAAAATATAAAATTTGTATTATTACCTTTCCATTTGGTAAGTACTAGAACAGTTTAAAAGAACTATCTTATGGACTAGGTTTTATTTTCATGTGTGAATAACAGTCAATGTACTTTATGACTATACCTAGATCATAGGTTTTCCTAAGTTTATTTAACTCGTTATTTTTGGTAAACAAATACTCGTGAGTTTACCTCAGCATCAAGTAAATAAACAAAGGAATCTTCTATACAATTACTTTTCACTAGAGTTACATAAAGAAGCTAAACTGATAATCGATTGATGAAAGTTAAATGAATAAGTTATAATTATAGTGAAATGGAAGAGAAACTAGACTATGTTCAGTTTACTAACACTTATGTTTACCATAAACTATTTGGAACATAAATACATAGATCAACGATACCTCATTCATTTGATCAAAGCTGTAAAATAAATAAATTTACTAGCATCATATTTTATGCTAGTTGAGATAATAATCTCGACCTGGAAACTAGTAACAAAATGTCTTACCTGTAAGTGACCTATAAAAGAAGCATCATTTCACTGCATTAGCTAAAAATCTAAGTCTCGATCTCAACTAAATTTCCTTCATATTTCCACAAAACAGTAAACAAACTTAGAATTAGTAATCAAACATATGTTTCAATTCATGTTTTTCCAAATCATAACCTGCTAAATCAAATCCTTAATAATGATCTACAAAAACTAACAATTAAGTATGCAGAACTAGAAATTAACAAAAGAATCAATTCTAGTTTAAAACTGTTTAGGTTAACCGTTAACAGTTAAATGTTCCTAATTAGTGACAACTGCAAACATTTTATGTCATATGAAAATTTTAATCTTTTACAAAATTTTGGAGTATTACAGGGAGGAACATATTTTCCACCATTCATCGCTACAAGTGTTCATAGCTAAAAACTTAGGGTTTTCCATCAAACCCTATATCATCTTGAAGGTGGTTCTAGAAGCAATCCTCAAATTGGTAAGTACCATATCCTACATTTGATTTGAGGTTATCATTCCTTGAAAATGACAAACAAAACCAAGCTTGACGAAAAGCTTGAAGGAGTAGAAAAATTCAGAGCATGGAAGTACATAATCATGCTCATCCTTGATGAGAATGATTTAGAAGGATACATCAAAGAAGAGGTCAAGGATCCAAAGGGAGATGAAGCAAATACAAATAAAAAGAAGGACATGATAAAATACAAAAGGATTATAGTTGATTCTATCAAGGATAGTTTGATTCCTTAAGTATCATCAAAGAATACTCCAAAAGAAATGTTCAATGCTTTGACAAGTCTATTTGAAGGAAAGAACATCAACATAAGAATGAACCTGAGAAATCAACTCAAGGGAGTGAAGATTCAAAAGGGAAAAACTATGAAGTCATACTTTACAAGGGTGTCTCAAATCAAAGAACCATTGGAGGCTATTAGTGACATGGTGGAGAAAGAAGAAGTTGTGATGACCACCTTGAATTGTCTCCCAAAGGATTGAGAATATTTCATCAGAGGTATATGTACTAGAATAAATCTCACCAAGTTCAACAGACTTTGGGAGGATTGTATGCAGGAAGAAGGAAGATTAGACAACAGAGAAGAAAAAATAAATGATGATGAAGATCAAGCCTTAGAAGCTCATGCAAATACATGATCAAACACAGGAAAATTCCATGATCAATATCCTATGATAAATCAAAAGTTTCAAAGGAAATCAAGACCCAAAAGAGACTTCTCATGTTTTTAATGCTTCATATCTCATAATATGGGACACATTGCAAGAAATGGTCCACTCAAAGCATAACATTCAAGAAGGGAAATAAGAAGTTCCATTCCCATGTTGTGGAGGATGATGACTCAGACAAAGAAAAGAACAGTGAAGATGAATAATCCACTGAAGAATATGTCTTGATCTCAGCCCTTACTAGATCAATCTCTCATGGAAGTGACACTTGGATCGTAGACAATGGAGCTTCTAGACATATGAAAAGTTATAAAGAATCTTTTCAGTGTCTTATTGAGAAATAATCTTCTTATAAAGTAAATCTTGGAGATGAATATAAATATCCCATCAAGGTAATGGGAGAATCCTTTTAAAGCTTGGAGTCATGGAATTCTATGAATATGAAGGAAGTATTATATGTCCCAGGATTGAAGAAGAATCTACTTTCCATCTCAGCACTAGATAGGAAGAGATTCAAAGTTTCTTTTGTAGATGGAGAAGTACTTATGTGGAAAAAGGGAAAGACAATAGATGATGCAGTTGTGATTGGTGTAAAAGAAGGCATACCTACAAGCTAAAAGGACATACATACTTAACTCTAATAGCATGTACCATCAAACCATTTCAACTATGGCATATGATACTTGTGCATGTGAACTACAATGCACTACCACTTGTGAGCAAGGTTGTCACAGGTTTACCAGATATTCAAGTCAACCATGAAGGAGTTTGAAAAGGATGTGCTCAAGGTAAGAATACCAAGAACCCATTTTCAGGTAGCAATAGTAAAGGAAAATGAATATTGGACATTGTTCATTCATATGTATCATAGTCCAATGTCAGCCACTTCACTAGGAGGGTATGATTATTATATTTCTTTTATAGATGACTATTCTTGCAAGAGTTGGATTTAATTCTTGAAAGGAAAAGATGAAGTATTTGAAATATTCAAAGAATTCAAGGCTCTTTTGGAAAATTTATCTGAAAAGACAATTAAGACCTTGATATATGACAATGGAGGAGAATTCACTTGAAATGAATTAACATTAGAGGAAATTTCAACTCAAAATGGGCCTCCTAAGGAAAATTAATAAAATAATAGTTAAAATAATAAAATAATATTTATTAAATTTGGAGGAAGAAAAGAAAAAACTATTTTTTTGTTCGTATTTTTGACATATATCCCTGTGTTTTTACTCAAACTTCGATCAGGAGGGCTCATTGTATACAAAATTAAATTCTACATCCAACAAGTGCCCACTCGACATACTTTTGACGGGCCCCACTACCCCAAAAACAAGAAACACCTGAAAAACGTTTTTTCAGGTGTTTCTTGTTTTTGGGGTAGTGAGGCCCATCAAAACTATGCTGAGTGGGTACTCATTGGATGCAGAATTTATTTCCACATCCAACGAGCTCTACTGATCAAAATTTGAGTAGAAACACGGGGATATATGTCGAAAATACGAACAAAAAAAGTAGTTTTTTTTATGATACCTATCCCCAAATTTATATTAAAAATTTGTTTAAGAGGTGCTCCCTTTTCAAATTTTAAAGAATTTTGATTGGCTAATACATGATGACATGGAATTTGTATTATTTTTGGAAGGCCCATTTTAAATTGAAATTTCCTCTAATGAGGATTTTTGCAAAGAATATGGTATTAAGAGGGAGATCACCATACCCTACAATCCTCAACAAAATGCAGTAGTTGAAAGTGTTGGAGAAATTTACCACCTTACACACTCATTTTGGTCAATTTGGCCTATTTAAACCACTATCCTAAGTATTATTGACTTCATTAACATTAGGGGAGCACTGGATGACATCAGCTAGATCACATCCACGCCTACCTTCAATCAAGGAGGATAACTTAGCCTTCCCCTACATTCGGGGAGGTTAACTGGAGCACTCCGGGGGTGATCTCAATGTCATTAATGCACCATATTGCTAACTGATGGTTACAATCAGTTAAACATGGTAGTGAAGGAGCCTTCCTTCATTAAATTGACTATTTAATGATTATTTAATGAACTGGAGTCAACAGGGGTGCCTCCAACCACTTCTGATGTTCAGTTACACTTCAATTAACCTCATCGGGGTTAATTGGAGTCATTGAAGCACTACCACTTGATGGTTGGCTTGCTGTGACATGTGTCTGATCTCTTTTAGTTAAGACTTAGTCCTTTATTGCACTCTAACTTCAGTTAGGGCTCAGTTGAGTCAATTAGGGTTTTGATCAGTGGTTAACTTGAGTTTTGACTGTGGCTTACATTCATTTAATCTAGACTCACTCATTCAATTTGAATGACATCCTTGGGAATTTGAATTGGTCTATCATTCATTCTTGCAACATGATCATTGTATTGTATTACTCATTCTTTGTGTGAATATATAGAGCGGCTACTCATTTTGTAGCACAATTACACCATTTTCATGTCTTATTGTTATTAATATTTGATGAGACTGTCTTTAGTCCCTAGATTACTATGACATATTAATATGGTATTAGATCTCACAGTGGGACGAAGCTCATATCTCTCAAAAACAAGGTTTTTGACAGATCTTGCATGAAAATTGAGCAATAGCTCAAAAATCCAGCACTGCACCAGAAGCCAAGGCTTACCACTTAATACCCCAAGTAAAGAACTTGTTGATCAAGCTTGCTTGATTGACTATGTTGGGTGTGATGAAAGACTAAAATGTGCAGGTTGTCAGACCTTACATTTCCCTTTCTGTTGTGATTTTTAGGTTTTCTACAAGTGAAGCATTCGCTCCAGCAAATCCAGATGGCCTCCTCAGCAAATATTTTGACTCCATTCAATTTCCACTCATGGAAAGGAGACATGGAGATTCAGCTGTGCTCCAGAGGACTCTATAGAGTCACCATGGACATTGAATATGAGCCTAGTTCTTCTATAGACAAATCAAGATTCTTGAACAAAAAGGATGAAGCATTCAAATTCTTGTGCCTCTCTATTTCCCAAGATCTTATTTTCCATCTTTTGGGATTGAAGACTCCAAAAGAAATTTGGGACAAATTGGAAACCCTATATGGAAAGCAGGATGATTTGAGAGTTTACCAACTCAAAAATGAATTGATGTCTCTCTAGCCTTTCAATTTTGAGACATTGAATGACTTTTTCACAAATTTAAAGCACAATGTCTTACTCTTGAAGCAATGCAAAGTGGATAAGGAAGATGATCAACTCATTCTCACCATACTCTCCAAAATTGGAGCTGATTATTCAATTTTTGTCTCTACATTCCATGTAGGGAATCTCACAACCCCTGGATGGAAGATGCCTGCACTCAATGCCTTCATTGAGTCCCTAAAAAGTGAACATGATAAGCTTGTCTAGATGGGGATCATCAGATCCTCCCATGATCAAGTCCTCCATGTCTTGGGGCCCAAATATTTGAAGGGTAAATAAAATCAGCAAAAGAACCCAAAAACTGAATTAAAGCTCCTAAGCCTAAAGTTGAAAACCAGCAGCATGATGAATCTTTCAGCTCAAGGAAGAAAAAAGGAAAAGGGCACCATGGAAAGGAAAAAGTCAAGTGTTCATACTGTGGGAAGGGCTTCCACCATGAACATGCTTGTATGAAGAATAAGCTTGATGAAGCTACCTCCCTCCTTTGGAGAAATCACATCAATATTTTGGAAAGCTTTCGGAGGATAGATCAGCAAGATCAGGAACCACGGCATGAAAAAGGTCATGCCCTCATGGCAAGCACTTAGAATTCCAAAGCACTCTTGATTGATTTTGGAGCTTCAAACCACATGATGCCTAAAAGAGACTCCTTTTCATCCTTAGAGACTGGAAAATCCATCCCCATCCACATGGGAGATGACTCCACCATCATTTCAGAAGGACAAGGTACGGTTGATCTTGAGAATGGCTATTTTTCAAATGTTTTGTATGTATTGTCTCTGGAATCAAATCTCCTTAGCGTTTATCAGATGACACATACAGGAATTCCTAAGAGAGTTTCTTTCATCCCAAATGATGTTGAGATAACGAAGCTTGCATCTGGGAAACTCGTTGCTAAAGGCCTTGCAAACCATCATGCAAAATCCTATGAGTTCTCTTACTTTGTTGCGGATGCAAAGCCCACTGCTTTGCTAAATCATGGAAATGAAGTTAGTAGGATATGGAATGAAAGGCTTGGCCATATAAATTTCAAATATTTGCAGAAATTATAGAACAAATCCATGGTTGAAGGCCTCCCGGTCATCAAGGCAACCACTGGAAATTGCAAGGGATGTGTGATTGGAAAACACCCTGAGAACAAGTTTGATCGGGAGAAGGAAAACTGAGCTACATGCATATTGGGGCTGATACATTCTGATATCAGCAGTCCGATGCCTATGACATCCATGAATGGATCAAGGTGTCTTTTTACTTTTATTGATGATTTTTCAAGGTACACATGGGTCTTCTTTCTCAAAAAGAAGTCTAAAGTATGTGAAAATTTTTCTGAACTGAAGGCATTGATCGAGAATTCCTTTGGGCTTAAGATCAAGATCTTGAGATCTGATCATGGTAGGGAGTATGTTAGTAATGAGTTGCTACACATATACTCCCAAAGTGATATTCAGGTCCAACATTCAATTCCCTACACTCCCCAACAGAATGGAGTAGTGGAAAGGAAGAATCGGTCTCTCAAGGAGATGACCACCTGTATGTTGGAATCAAAGAAGTTGGCTGCAAATTTGTGGGCTGAAGCCATGCATGCTACAAAATACATTCTGAACAGGTTTACACACTCATCCTTGAAATGGAATACCCCTTTTTAAGCATACTTCAGACACAAGTCGGATGTGTCGAACCTGCGGGTGTTTGGGTCCACTGCATGGACCCAAATTCCACTTGATAAAAGAAGGGCATTGCAACTGCAAACAATAGAATGTCTATTTTTTGCATATCCTGATGAATCAAAAGGTTTAAAGCTTATGGATATTAAAAAAAAATAGATCATCATCGAGATAATTGTCAAGTTCGATGAGCTTCTTCAGGAGGTGGAACTAGTGAAGGAGAAAACTATTGAATTTCCTTCCTATTCTACTGAATATTTGGATGATGAAATTGGGGGTGATGACCCTGATTTGGATCCTATAATTTATGATATCAGTGTGCAGAAAACATCAGATTCTGAATCAGAACCTAAAGTACAAAATCATCTTCTTCCATGGGTCCGACAGACACTCTCCTCTACAGGAGATAACATTGGAAATCCAAGTGATCCAAGGAGAACCTGGACTGATTTCCAAAGAGTAGGTATTGGGCTCTCTTTTCTTGATAGTTTTCTATATAAAACTTGATATTTGATAATTATTTCAGACCCAAATTCCTAATACCATGCTCAGAAGGATCCGAGATGGCAAGTTGCCATGGATGAAGAGATGAATTCTCTTCAGAAAAACACTACTTGGGAGTTAGTTTCTCTTCCTCCGGGAAGGAAATTGGTTCAATGCAAGTGATTGTTTCAGACCAAGGTTACTTCTAATGGTATAAATTAAAAATATAAGGCAAGGCTGGTGGAAATTTTTTTCTCTCAGGTCCAAGGTGTGGACTACCATGAGACCTTTGCACCGGTTGCAAAAATGGACTCCATCCGCCTACTTTTGGCAATTTCGGCATCTAAGCACTGGGAAGTGCATCATATGGATGTTAAGGCAGAATTTATGCATGGAAATATTAATGAGGAGATATACATGAAGCATCCTGAGGGATACATCACTGATCCATCTTTGTTTTTCAAGCTAAAGAAGTCACTATATGGGTTAAAACAGGCCCCAAGAGAGTGGTATTCCAAGATGGATGCCTTCCTTCTGTCACAAAACTTCCAAAGGTGTAGATAAGATACAAATGTGTATATACAGGAGTTTTATGGTAATTTAATCATTATTGTTTTATATGTTGATGACTTACTAATCACAGGTAGCACAATTGCTTCCATTTCAGCCATCAAAACTGCTCTCCACAATGCCTTTGAAATGAGTGATTTGGGGCTCCTAAAACAATTTTTGGGGCTCAAAATTGTGAAAAATTATGATGGGATAATGGTCACTCAGTAAAAATACATATCAGACCTGTTATTAAAGTTTAACATGGATGAATATAGGCCTGCACCATTCCCTTTCCTTTCAGGGATCAGCCTTGAAGAAGGAAAAAACACACCTCCCATGGACTGCACTATCTATCGACAGCTAATTGGTATCTTGTTGTACTTGACACATTCTCGGTCTGACATATGTTATGCCATGAATTATGTATAAAGATACATGAAGAAGCATCATGATATTCATTGGAAGGAAAACAAGAGGATCCTCCAGTATATTTAGGGATCCAGGACTTACGACATTCACTATGTTGCAGACTCCGAGCTAGAGCTGGTTGGATACATAGATTTCGATTGGGCGGGTGATTCTATTGATCAAAAGTATACTTCTAGATATGTATTCATGTTTGGTGGTGGACCCATTTTCTGGTATAGCAAAAATCAGGCTTCCCTACCACTATCTTCAGCAGAGGCCGAGTATCAAGGAGTGGTGAATGCTTACATCCAAGCAGTTTGGTTGCAAGGCATTCATTCAGAGTTTGATCTTAGTAGTACTTTGTCCACTATCCTCTTTTGTGACAGTCAAAGTGATATTAATATATCCACAGATCTCATTACTAGGCAGAGGACCAAGCATGTAGATATTCACATGCACTATATCAGGGAGCTAGTGCATGATAGGACCATCATTCTGCAATACTGCCCGACTGATGAGCAGATTGCAGACATCTTCACCTAGAGATTTTCAGAAAAGAAGTTCACTTACCTCCATTCAATATTGGGGGTGAGTTCATCAAGGTTATTTAGACTACTTTCAGTGTTCAGCTTGAGTGGGGGTTTTTTCCCACTGGGTTTTCCCTCTTTTTCCCACTTGGTTTGTTTTTGAGCATTGTTTTCAGTTTCAACATTGTACAGGGTGACCTATGTCCTTAGTTTCCAGGGCCCTACCATTTTTATGCATTTATGTTTTCTTACTCCTCTTGAGTATAGCTTAAGGGGGTGTTGGAGACATTTACCACCTTACACACTCATTTTGGTCAATTTGACCTAGTTGAACCACTATCCTAAGTATTGTTATCACATATATAGTAGCCAGGCTACCATATTCTATTTTTTAGACACAGTACATTTTTCAGCCAGATCTCTTACATATGAGATGCTGAGATGAGCATTTCTAATGGATCATTTTTATTAGTGGACTATTGTACTCTTCCATGCCAGGACTGAGTCTCAGGACACCCAGATTTGAGGACCAATATATCCATTTATGTTATTTCAGAGCAGTAGTGGATGCCTAGTGATATATCAGTACTTTCTCATTGGATATGTAGTGTTTCAGATGGATTACATTGCATGGATATGACTTAATATTTTATATGGTGTTGTGGTTATTATTGCTCTTATATTGATTCTTGTGACATATATTGACTTGTGGTATCATGATTTGGCGGTCATATTTATATGGACTTGGTTGTATATTATACTATGTATTGATGTCCTTACTCTGGCTTTGAAGTTCTTGATCTATACTCATTGGTTTTACCCTCCTTAGGGAGAATAGAGGTAGTCATTCCCACCATTGTTTTGTCTTTCTAGTGTTGGCTCCATCATTTCAATGTCTTCATCTATCCATTACCTTCCAGTTTAATTTTCAACCCGACTGACTTCTTGACTTGTGGCATGGGGGACCTTTTTCCCCGCTAGAACCTTTGTTGGATAATCCTCCCTCTTTACATTGTGTCTTGGCTCTGAGTTGGTGACAAAATTTGCCTATGCTAAGTTGGATAGTATGCCTAAATCATTCTAGTCGGTTGTCCCGATGTTTGGCACTGTGTAGAATTCCCCCTAGTCACTTGAGATGTTGTTGGCTAAAACTGAAAGCTCATGTACTACTTTTATTGAAATATTAAATATGCGCCCATGGAAAATGAAAATTGTAAAAATGTGTTTCTTAACGTAGGCAAAAAGTGAAAGAGCAATGAAATTCTAAAAAAAAATACTCCTTGAAGAGTATAAGAAAAGGTCCAAAAAAGAAATGGTTAAAAAATGTTATATCAAAGGATTGTTGACCTTATTAAAAATACATATGTCCCGGATGAAAGCTACAATTAGCTATGCTTTTAAGCACTGGTGAAGTCCCAAAGGGGTCATATAGGACAAAAAGGCCATGGAATAAAATGTGGTCCTAATGAACTTGGATCAAGATTGATGTAGACATTATGCCTAAGTTGAATAAGCAATCTCTAAACAACTCACCCATCTGTGAGGCATTGCCATTCCTTGTGTTGTAGTTTGTCCAACATTGGTTATAGTGATTTTTCCCTTTCCTTGTCCAAAGTGTCATGATGTTGAGTAGGAATTCATCCTTTTCCTTAGCCTTGTCATTTCCACCCTCCACCCTTCACTAGCAAATTGACTACAACTATGAAGTGAGTATAGTCTTGAAATTCTAAGTCTAAGTAATAATAAATAAAGCCTTATATATATATATATATATATATATATTTGCTGATGTAACACAAGTTAAATGAATGTTACTTGTTGAGATTATTACTTGAATGAGTTGTAGAGCATGGCTTAACCTTTTAACACTTGCAGCAGATGGATATATTTTGAGTTATTATGGGTATCTGATTAGTTATAGATGGTTATATTGTTTATTTGATGTGATTGATGGTTATATAGAGACCTATGAGGGGTATGAGTATACACCTTAGATGGATTGGGACACTTTGAGTCCAATGATACAGTTTATTTCCAGTTCCGGACACTTACAGAAGTGAACGGGCTTATTCTTCTTTTTTAATGCAGTTTTTCTTCACAAATTGATTTGTTTGAGCAGGGATATGTTTCAGTTGGATCTCGTAGGGAATTGTATGGGAATAGGGGGGTATATCCACTAGTTGGTACCATTGTAACCCCATCCTAGATAGCTTGTAGGGATCAATTTGAAAACACAAACACTCTAGGAGTTTGTTTTAGCAGTATCGCATTTCCCAAGGCAGATTAAAAAATGATCAAATGGCTATTGAAGAAATCGATTTCAGATACTGAGGCAAAGAAATGGCATGGGGTGAGTCACAATGATGAGAGTGATGTCTTCCACACCTTCTCCAATAGTTTTAGCATTTTATGGGGCCCACACCTATTTTTGGGCAAATTTTATATATTTTCTGGAGATTTTTGGGAGACCCACGATTTCCTCAAGGAGGCACAAAAGTCAAAATTTTAAATAGTTATATTATTTATTGTGCCATGGGGACACCCAAAGGGAGTTAGTCAAAAACTCCTTGGACCCACCATGTGCATTCATTTATTTCTTGTTGAGTGGATTACCTTTATTTGGGTGGTTTAAGTCCACTTTGGTAAATTATAATTATATTGATTCATGTATTGTATGTTGAGCTGTTGGGGCGCGTACCCTAAAGGATTACTAGTTGTGGTAACTTCGCGGCTGTTGGTAAGCGGAGTTATGGGTCAAGATAGTCTTAGGGGTATTAGGGTAAGTCAAAACCCTCTTTGTTGTAATAAACCCATGGTTTAAATCCAGGGTTTAGGGTTTTTTGGGTGCCCATGGTTTAAGACCATGGTCTTGTAAAAATGCGCAGTATAAATAAGCGCTTATGTAAAGAAGATAGGTTAGGTTTTATGATGTAAGGAAGATTAAGGCAAGGTTAAGGTTGATATTGTAAAGAAGGTTAAGTCCCAGCTGTGTGCGTGGACGACCTCTGCAGCTGTGTGCGCAGAGGGTTTTGTAAGAAGGATTAAGGAAAGATCCGCAGCTGTGTGCACAGAGGCCTGCTGCTGTGTGCGCAGCTTTTAAGGACTGAAGAAATATGCAGCTGAGTGCACAGATCAAACTGTGGTTTTGTAGCAAGTTGAATAAAACGCAGTTTGGTGGACGTAACCCCTACACTGGGGGTGAACCACGTTATATTCGGTGTTGTGGTTTCTTGTGTTGTTTTCTGTTTCTGTTATCTTTTATGCATTAATAACAATATATCTGATAATATAGATCACTGCTAAATAATAAGCTTCGCTGTGAATTCCCTGTAGTGGGTTAAGCAAGTCACGGTTATCTATCTATCTGCGAACTTATATGGGAATAATTGGTAAAACTTTGTGATTACTGATAGATAAGGTTATTCAAGGCTAAGGTACAGTAATCCCCCTCTTTGCTTGCAGAAACCTGGTTCTGTGGTGCCCCATAGCTGTTTCAGGTGAGATTGCAACCTGCGCGCAGGTTGTTGCCGAAAGGGCCAACACTGTGGGTCTTTTGTTGGTGCGACACAAAAGGAAGAAACCCAGGTCTGCCCTATTGCCCAACAAATTGGTTCCGTTTCCGTTTGAACTCAGTACCTGCTCAGGAGGGGTTTACCTTGTACCACAAGGGCTATGTTCTGGAGGCCCTCTATGAAGGAAATCAGTGATTGGTTTGCTAAGATCTATTTGCAATTTGCGCAGCAAGAGAACGCCATCCTGCGGTGAAATGCAAGTGAATTTTTACAAAGGTATGTTTTTCGCGATGCTTATGAAATTTTTTTTGGTAGTATCCACATAGAGTTGCACCAGTGGTTGTCTAGGTTCACAGAGAGGAAGACGAATTCTCAAGCCCGACGGATCCCTGTGTGGACCCCCGCAAGGGTCAATCTTGTGCAACACGTGAACGACGAGGTCTCCCGCGCCGTTGACTTTTAGACGACGCGAACGTTGGAAGCCTTTGTAACAGAGTTTGCCTTTGACACGAGCACCTCTCTCAGCGAAGCTGAACGGCAGTTTTTCAAAGGTCCCTGCGGTAAGTTTGTGAATTTATTAAGCTTAAGGATTGAAATACTATTGGCCGAAATGGGTATATTGCTGTTTGAATCGGACTATTAGTTTCGTCGTACTAACATATGTTTGCAAGTGACACTCCCTTCGACGAGCAAAGTGGGTTGCTGTGAAACAGAAAAAGGTATAAGAAAGATTTTGACCCCTCTTCCTTAGGTTAGGTTAACACGTCCACCCCTGTAAACCCTGAAGATTCAGATTCCGAAGACGACCCTTCGATTGGAAACCCTTCGGTCACCCCGCAACGCCGCTCCGCTACCCCTGAAATTCCATCGCAGTCTGAGAGTCAACCAGGCCCGAGTATTCCGGCCACAGGCCAGTCTGCCCCTGTAAATCCCCCCCCATTGACATCCTGTCCCTCTCCCAACCCCCCCAGAAACCCCATGGCCCACCTCGTTGATGACATTAAACTCCCCATCTTTAAAGGCACGGGATCAGAGGACCTAGAACAGTTCTGGTTTCTATGCGAAGCGGTATGGAACGCGAAGAAAATTACAGATCCGGATGTGCGAACCGCACAGCTCATTACTTCTTTTCGGGACCGGGCTCTGACATGGTTCATGAAATTTTCCAGCACTCAGAGCCCTACATTAGGCGAGATCAAGGCGGCTATAGTCAAAGAATTTAAGAAGCCTAAATCGGAGTCGCAAAGCATCACTGAACTCAAGGAGATTCAACAGCGACGGGGCGAATCAGTCTGGGACTTTGATCAGAGATTCAAAGTTCTACTGGACCAAGTCAGCTTTACCATTAGTCCTATGCAGCATAAGGAATGGTTTATTACAGCATTGTTACCGCATATCCGAACTCCACTCATGCAACAGAAGGTTAGTGACCAACAAGAGGCTTTGGAAATTGCAATGAAACTAGAGACTGCCCCTGTCGGAGATGACTCTGGTATTGCTCAAATCCAAGCACAGTTAGCCGCGATGGCTCTAGAACTTCGCGAGGTGAAAAAGGGAAAACCTGATCGTGAAGAGGTCTGGTGTACGCAATGTCGGACCGAAGGTCACGACAAGGAACGGTTCCCTCTGGTAAACAAGTACCTGCAGACCGGTGCGCCGAACCCCTTTTCACCACAAGTTCTCTATTGTGAGCTCTGCAGAGTGACAGGTCAACACCAACCTGAGAACTGTTACCTGCTGCAAAGGTATGGATAGGGACCTAAGAACTCCTACTGTAATTTTTGCAAATCTGTAGGTCATAATGAGGATGAGTGCCGCACCTATGATGCCTACCGGGTGCACACTGAAGGCCCAAGCAGCGACAGTTATGGATACCAGGGGGGCGCCTCGGGATGAGGTACTTCTGGAGGCCGTGGAGGCATGGCCGAGGGCGGCTGAAGCCAATTCGTGTGTTACAATTGTAACCAAGCTGGGCATTTGGCTCGCAACTGTCGGAACCCCACTACGACGTGTCGGTATTGCCGTGCCATAGACCATGTGATTGAGCAGTGCCCCCAGTTGATCGCTAAGATTCAGGCACGACAGACTACCCCTACTCAGAGCCTCCAGATGATTTCTTTGGAGCCCCGCCCTGCGGCAACCATCAATGTCCTTACAAGAAGTGGAGTTATGACACACATCCAAAATACGCCAAACCGGCCTGTCGAAGCTCTAGTTTGTAAGGCTCCTGAGAAAATTCTTGCATTTGATATCATCAGAGAGAAAGAGACATTCATGGAGGCCAAGAAGGATTTTGTTGTCCCTAGGCCACCCAACGCGCCTGCGCAGCCTCAGTTGTCACCCTGCGACGCATCGCTAGATAAAGTAAGTATACTATCTACCTTTTTGCAAATTTGCCTCAAACTTTTAACAAATCAAGCTACTCTGAATGAGCTGCAGAACGTCATCGCTTCCTGCGAATCTCTGCAAGCTTGTGGTCAGGACAAAACTGTTCATCGAGTCAGCAGGACCGGTAGGGAAATGCGATTGAATGCTCAGATAGGGGCATATGATATGACCGATGTTATTCTGGACTTGGGGTCTGATGTAAACGTTTTACCCAAACAAACCTGGGAACAAATGGGGAAACCTACCCTTGCCTGGTCCCCTATACAGTTGCGGCTAGCCAACCAACAAAAGATTGTACCTTTAGGAAGATTCCTGGATCTCCAAATAGATATTGACGGATTCAGCACTTTCGCGGATTTCGAAGTAATTGAGATCATTGACGACAACAACCCTTACCCGGCCCTGTTAGGAATTGAATGGGAAATGGCAAATGCTGCAGTCATCAACCTAAAGAAGAGACAGATGGTCTTTGAAGGGAAAGACTTCAGGGTCATACTGCCCCTGGATCCTTCACAAGGGGAATGGTACACCGAGCCACTCCGCCATGAGGATCAAGATGATGTGGAACCTATATCTACTATCACGGCGCAGGAAGAAGGTTATGTGGATCCTCCGGCCGCAGGGTGGGAGTCTGGTAGCTCCTGTATGACAGAATCTGAAGATGAATTAGAAAGTTGGCAACACCGATTATCTGAGCATCATCGGGGCAGCAATGCCTACCTTACCAAATCTTTCAGATGGGTCGACTCACAAACCAGAACTATACCTATGTATGATGGTTCGACAGATCCTGAACTATTTATTGCACAATTCTTGGACCAGATACCTGACCTACAGAAAATGGAGGCCCTAGAGTCAGCATTCAGAGCCACAGCAGTCAGATGGTGGACGAGCCATAAGAAGCAGATCCTTACCTGGAAAGCATGTCAGAAGCTCCTTCGCCTGAGATTCTCAGACCAGTTGGCAAAGGCACGAATCAAGTTTGATGGGAAAACTTGTCCATAGGACCACTTAAGCAAATGCTACGAGGCATGGAAGTATGTACCTCAGGATGAGTGGGTACATAGATTTGTGCACACGCTGGGACCACTAGCGAAGAACTGGTACGCGGAGGCTGAACTTCGCCAAGACACTGTAAGTTGGGACTGTCTTGTTCATAGCTTTATCCATACTTTCTCTACTAATGATGTCTGTCCAGCCCTCGACACCGCTATTAGGATCATCCATACTAAGGTATTTACCGAACAAGAAGTGATAGAAAATTGCCCTGATTGGGCCACACAAGAAGCCCTCGCAGTCGAATGTTATAACTTCACAGTCGACGAGGAGGAGGACCCGCGTCGTCTCGATATCCCTGAGTCAGAAGGATACTGCGACGTGCATGGACCGGCAGTCGAAGTTCCCGAAGTGACGCAGCCCTTGAAGACGCGCACAGTTAACATTGGATCCGAGGAACAGCCTAAGTTTGCTACCATTGGCGACTATTGGGATGACGAGATGGTCAGCAAGGTAACTCAACTTCTCCACGAATACCAAGATCTTTTTCCGACAAAGTTCTCTGAAATA
>LPNX010009006.1:532987-612876 GCA_001517045.1 Pseudotsuga menziesii | reverse complement strand
TTTCCCACTCCCTTTACAGATGAAGTGCTCGACAATGTCGGAGGTCAAGAAGTATACTCTTTTACCGATGGGTTTTCGGGATACCATCAGATCCGAATTACTCCAAAGGACCATCACAAGACAACCTTTGCTACCGAAATGGGATCCTTCCAGTATACTGTCATGCCCTTCGGGCTGAAGAATGCACCTGCCATATTTTCGCGAGTAGTCATCTCCGCGTTTAAGGAATACATACACAAATTCCTAGAAGTTTACTTTGATGATTGGACTATTTTTGGGCTAGTAAAAGACCATATAACTAGTTTGAGACTTATGTTGGAAAAATGCAGACAGCACCAAATCTCCTTGAACTTGAAAAAGTGCATTTTCTGTGCACCCTTTGGCATTCTACTTGGTCATGTGGTATGTAAGCAGGGATTGATGATGGACCCTGCGAAGATCGCTATTATTGTGAACCTGCCACCTCTGAAGTCCGTCAAACAACTTCGTACAATGCTGGGTCACACCTGTTACTACAGGAAATTCATCCAAGGATATGCCAAGATTACTGCCCCAATGGAAAGATAGCTAAAGAAGGATATTAAGTTCGAATGGACACTAGAATTCCAAGCAAGCCTCGACATTCTGAAAGAAAAAATGGTCACTGCCCCTATCCTAGTATTCCCTGACTGGAACAAGGAGTTTCATGTGCATGTTGATGCATCCTCTATTTCTTTAGGTACTGTGCTTGCCTAGCCAGGCGCAGGTAATATCTATCACCCTATCTCTTTTGCCAGCAGAAAGTTATCTACAGCAGAGAAAAATTATACTACGACAGAACGTGAAGGCCTTGCTATGGTATATGCATTACAAAAATTCTGACATTATCTGCTAGGATCTGATTTTAAGATGTTTACTGACCATTCTGATTTGAAGTACTTGGTTAACAAACCTGTGCTAGGTGGAAGAATATGCAGATGGTTAATTCTATTTCAAGAGTATGATTTTGAGATCATTGTTAAGCTTGGAAGACTTAACCTAGGACCTGACCACTTGTCAAGGCTCGAGTCAGGCGAAGAACCTACCAACATGGACGAAGGCCTCCCCGATGCACAATTATTTGCTATACAGATAGTTGATGAATATTTCCAAGATATTGCTCAGTATTTGTCTACAGGTATCCCCCCTTCAGAGATGACCACACAGTAGAAGAAGCAGTTGGTGGTTCGAGCCGCGGACTTCACTTTAATAGCAAGGAAGCTGTATAAAATGGGACCAGATGAGATACTGCGCAGATGTGTTTTGGAACACGAAAAACCTCTAATCTTGGCGGAAGCACACTCTGGTGCAGCAGGAGGTCACTATGCAGGCAAAGCCACAGCGCAGAAGATTTTGACAGCCGGTTTATGGTGGCCCACACTTTACAAAGATGCAAGAGAATATTGCCACAACTGCGACATATGTCAGAGGACAGGTAAACCATTTAGAAGGGATGAAATGCCCCTAGCCCCACAAGTAACATTGCAGGCCTTTGACAAATGGGCCATTGACTTTGTTGGACCTATCAACCCCCCTGCGAAAAAGTCAGGAGCTAGATACATCATTACAGCAACTGATTATCTTACCCGTTGGGCCGAAGCTCAACCGGTCAAGACCTGTAGCGCTGCTACTGCTGCGAAGTTCATCTTCGACAACATCCTATCCATATTTGGGTGTCCCAAAGTTCTTATGAGTGATCAGGGATCACATTTCCTGAACAGGACTATTGAAGTATTGACTGAAGAATTTCAGGTATATCATCAAAAGAGTACCGCATATCACCCACAAGCAAATGGGACTGTCGAAGCTTTTAACAAAATCCTTGAGCATGCCTTGACAAAGGTTTGTAACGCTAACAAGAATGATTGGGATCTTCAAATTCCAGTGGTGCTATGGGCTTACAGAACTACTTGCAAGAAGTTGACAGGCCATACACCCTTTCGACTAGTTTATGGACAAGAAGCTGTCATGCCCATGGAATACATTGTTCCCAGCCTCCGGATACCTGCTTTCACCGAGATGGATGACCCAGCCCTAATCACAGAAAGACTGAAACAGATATTAGAACTTGAAGAGGATAGATTTGTCGCAGGCTTCCAACAACAGGTGCAGAAAGCTCGAGAAAAAGCGTGGCATGACAGACACATCAAGAAGAAACATTTTCAGCAGGGTGATCTTGTGCTCTTTTATGACAGCAAATTCATGAAGTTCCCTGGAAAGTTTAAGACACATTGGAAAGGACCGTATGTAGTACAGAAAGTTACTGATGGGGGCGCAGTCTAGCTAGCCAAGTTAAATGGTGAGCTTTTCCCCTCTATGATAAATGGGAGCCGTTTAAAAAAGTACACAGACAGGCCAGGTACTCAGAATAGGAGGTAGCTCCAACCAAATAAGTAACATGCTTGTCACACTATGGATTATCGTATTCTGTTTTGTCTACAGGATGCGAAGCTACAAGTTGGTCGTAGGTCGCAGGGTCAGGTTGTGTCGAAGTCGAAAGTTGTCAAGGTGTGTCACAGCCCAAAATGTGACGGATGGGACATACTGCATTCGGCAGCGCTGGCACGAGCGTTGCTCTCATTACTGGTCATAATGAGATGTTGGGAAAATCCGGCGCTGTGTGGAGCAGATTCCCAGAACTTCGTCAGATTTGGCATCATTACTGCATCATGATGCCAAAATTCAGCCTCGGGATTCTATAAGGAGCCATCTCGACCTGTATTTTCTGCCTGAAGCACATCTGTGACATATTCAGCCCGAACTACGTCGAACGACTGTAATGTTCAGGCGCTAGTACGGGAAGTAAGGGACAGAGGTCTGCAACACCTTCTAAGTAACCCGCTAGCACAGTTCTACTTGGCTAAGTACATCAACAAGCAGGATTTTGCTCTAAATTTGCAAAGACGGCCAGGATTTTGCTCTAACATAGAGCAACCAAGGGCATGAGGCTTCGCAGAAAGAATCTGGGGAATCCCACCAAGCAGTCTTTCGGCGTAACAGAACCATGCCAGCTATACTCCTCCCGCAGTGGGACACGCAATCCCAGGGGACCCCAAAGTCGTGGATGGTTAGGTATCGGCCATTGCAGTAAAGGATGGTGTTGCAGGTGGTCGCGACGACTTTCATCAGTAAAAATTATGCAAAGGAAAGAAGTACGCAGCCGGTAGCAGCATGGAGAGCTTCACCAAGCAGTGCATTATGTCTCATCAGTGAAATTCTGCCACCAGAAAAGCTGAAGAGTGTCCCGGGACGGGCCACTAGTGAGTCTTAGGGGCCTGTTGGGGCACGTACCCTAAAGGATTACTAGTTGTGGTAACTTCACGGCTGTTGGTAAGCGGAGTTATCGGTCAAGATAGTCTTAGGGGTATCAAGGTAAGTCAAAACCCTCTTTGTTGTAATAAACCCGTGGTTTAAATCCAGGGTTTAGGGTTTTTTGGGTGCCCATGGTTTAAGACCATGGTCTTGTAAAAATGCGCAGTATAAATAAGCGCTTATGTAAAGAAGATAGGTTAGGTTTTATGATGTAAGGAAGATTAAGGCAAGGTTAAGGTTGATATTTTAAAGAAGGTTAAGTCCCAGCTGTGTGCGTGGACGACCTCTGCAGTTGTGTGCACAGAGGGTTTTGTAAGAAGGATTAAGGAAAGATCTGTAGCTGTGTGCGTAGAGGCCTGCTGCTGTGTGCACAGCTTTTAAGGACTGAAGAAATCTGCAGCTGAGTGCGCAGATCAAACTGCGGTTTTGTAGCAAGTTGAATAAAACGCAGTTTGGTGGACGTAGCCCCTACACTGGGGGTGAACCACGTTATATTCGGTGTTGTGGTTTCTTGTGCTGTTTTCTGTTTCTGTTATCTTTTATGCATTAATAACAATATATCTGATAATATAGATCACTGCTAAATAATAAGCTTCGCTGTGAATTCCCTGTAGTGGGTTAAGCAAGTCATGGTTATCTATCTATCTGCGAACTTATATGGGAATAATTGGTAAAAATTTGTGATTACTGATAGATAAGGTTATTCAAGGCTAAGGTACAGTAATCCCCCTCTTTGCTTGCAGAAACCTGGTTCTGCGGCGCCCCATAGCTGTTTCGGGTGAGACTGCAACCTGCGCGCAGGTTGTTGCCGAAAGGGCCAACACTGTGGGTCTTTTGTTGGTGCGACACAAAAGGAAGAAACCTGGGTCTGCCCTATTGCCCAACATGAGCTCATCTTAACCATTGATTAGAACATTGTATCTTTTAATATTAGCCACTCATTTTGAAAGTGATTAGGATTTGGTTATGATTGAGTTTCTCTCATTTTTATTTAAAGGAGAGAGATTCTCATTTGTAAAGGGTGTTTGGCTCTGAGATCTAAATAATAGAAAGAATTTTTTCTGTGGAAATTTTTCTGGATCTGCTTTGCATATAATGTGCTCAAATGGTGATTAGCTAGTCTTCGGCTTCCTAGCATTGTGGAAATTCTCATGAGATCTATATTTTTCATGGCTATCATTGTTTTGTCTACAAGAGGGCATTTTGGCAGGAGCGTTTTTGTAGGGGGACCTCAACTTGGTCGGTTCTCTTTGTCTTGGATCAGGGGGTTTTCATTAGTTTCATTGTGATATATGATTACTTCATTTTACTGTCTTGTAGGATTCAGTCTCTTTATTTTGTATGTGCAAATATGATATGGTTGGCATTTTCTCATGCAGGGTAGGGGCAACATTGGTGGCTTGGAGCTTGCATATGCCATAGAAATAATGGGGATCTTCCAGAATTGATCGGGATAGCAAAGATCGTCACTGTTACAGAATTCTACAAGAATTTCCAAGTAAGATATAGTAGGTAAGTATCTTTTTTTTTCAGATCTTATTCCATTGTACCTTGCTTTTCTTCAACTTTTTTCTGAAAACTCCTAAAGCACTAAAAACCCTAAAAAATAATAAACTTGGGAATACTACAATATTTTTCCAAACCATTTCTATGTTTCATAGATCGGGCCACCCCTTCATCAAATCAACTGAAACGATGGTCAAATTCCTCACAGTTTCACCTAGATCTGAATTTTAAGCAAAAAACTACATAACCCCCCACTGAAAAATTGACCTACTAGGGTTTTGAGTTTTTCTAAATTATGACTTCATAGAAGGATAGATCAGGTCCCACACAGCCTAAATCAACCCCAACACTATCCAATTGCTTGACCATTTGACCTCGATCTAAAAAATTGACTGAAACTGCCCTAGTGCCCTCACTGAAAATTAGGCTTTTCTGGAAGTGATTTTTTCTGAAATCTGACAAGATAGGATGATATATTAGGGATAAAGCATTCTAGAACACCCCCATTTCTATGCTAATTCCTCTCAATTTTCCCTAGATCTAAAAAGTCAATTTTCAGCCTCCTAGCCCCATCATTAGATTTTGTCTTTTTCTAGATCTGATTTTTTTGTTGATTTCCTGATTTGGGCTTGTAGATCAGATTTGGTTGACCTATTTTATTCCTCAATGCTGAGACATTAGCTTCCTGGTGATCCTGAGACTGCAGATCTGTCCTCCTAATCCCTAGTGCTGGTCATCCATTGAGCTGGGTTTCCTCTACGCTAGCTTTTTCGGACCAACTAATTTCTGGTTCGTAGATCAAGGTGTCTCCCAGGTGGGTTTTCTGAAACATTGGTTTACTCTTGACTCCATTTCCCAATGCACACAAAGCACTGATCTCCTAGCTAGTGCTTCCCTTAAGCTCTTAGCCTTTTCCCTTTACCAACATTTACTGATAACTCAAATACCTTTCATTGAGTCTGATTTCTAGGTACTAGGTAGTCCCAACTCTGTCCTCGTTTACCCTGTTATAGTTACGTTTCACACGATAGTGGTCACCTCCACCAGTTTATAGTACCTAAACCATAGAGTTATGGTTTCCATTTAGCTTGCACCTTAAGTACCCTGAAGCCCCATTTGATCTTCTTCTGGTGTCTAAGTCCGATATCTC
This sequence comes from Pseudotsuga menziesii, assembly GCA_001517045.1. NCBI lineage: Eukaryota > Viridiplantae > Streptophyta > Pinopsida > Pinales > Pinaceae > Pseudotsuga > Pseudotsuga menziesii. The sequence goes on along the minus strand of LPNX010009006.1, from coordinate 606,890 downwards.
CTGTCGGGAGTGGGTCCAAGTCTCCCCCATTGTTTTCCTAGAGTAGGAAAACCTAAAGTGAAGGCTTCCTTTATTGGTGTGAAAACCATCCATCTGGGATTCTAGGTAGTCATGGTTCGACCCCTTAGTTGCTTGCCCCTCTACCATCCATCCTGGATCCACCTCAAGAAGGAAACTACAAGGCGGGTGATAACAAGTATTATTGACTTAGCTAACATCAAAGGAGCACTAGATGACATCAGCTAGATCACATCCATGCCTACCTTCAATCAAGGAGGCTAACTTAGCCTTCTCCTACATTCGAGGAGGTTAACTGAAGCACTCCGGGGGTGATCTGAGTGTCATTAATGCAACATATTGCTAACTGATGGTCACAATCATTTAAACAGGGTAGTGAAGGTGCTTTCCTTCATTAAATTGATTATTTAATGACTATTTAATGAACTGGAGTCAGTAAGGGCACCTCCAACCACTTCTGATGTTTAGTTACACTTCAGTTAACCTCACCAGTATTCATTGGAGTCATTGAAACACTACCACTTGATGGTTGGCTTACTGTGACATGTGTTTGATCTATTTTAGCTAAGACTCAGTGATTTATTGCACTTTGAATTCAGTTAGGGCTTAGTTGAGTCAATTAGGGTTTTGATCAGTGGTTAACTTGAGTGTTGACTGTGGATTACATTCAGTTAAGCTAGAATCACTCATTCAATTCGAATGACCTCCTTGGGAATTCGAATTGCTTTGTTATTCATGCTTGTAGCATGATCATTGTATTGTATTACTCATTCTTTGTGTGAATATATAGAGTGGCTACTCATTTTGTAGCACAATTACACCATTTTCATGTCTTAATGTTATTAATCTGTGATGAGACTGTGTTTAATCACTATATTACTATAACAGATTAATAGAAAGAAAGAATAGAACCATTATGGAAGCTGTAAAATCCACGATTCATGACCAAGACTTACCCATGCACCTATGGGCTGAAGAAACTAGAACCGTAGTATATGTTCAAAATAGAATTTCTCATAGTGCTATTGGAAAAAAAAAAAAAAGAAGAGATGTTTACTAGAGAGAATACTGAAGTCATACATTTGAAAATTTATGGTTTTGTTGTGTTTATACATGTTCCCAAGGAGAAAAGAACAAAATTGGACCCTTTCAGAAAGAAGGGAATATTTGTTGGATATAGTGATCAGTTGAAAGATTATAGAGTGTACATTCCAAGTTATCACCAAATGAAGATCTGAACAGATGTTATATTTGATGAAGATGTAGCTTTCAGTAAGTCTACAAAGAACCATGATAATGAAGATCAAGAAGAAGAAAATGAATCCCCTAGAGTTGAAGAAACCTTAAGAATGCATGTATGCAATGTTGAAGAAGAACCAATACCAGAAGAACATGACATGGTAGGGAATCAAAGGACTATGGAGATGCCTTAGGAGATAATCTCATAGAAAAGAATACCAGCTTGGGATAGTGATGTCATTCAAGGTGTGGAAAAATATGGAGCTCCGAAAGGGAGCAAGATATCAAGGAAATATTCCATCTATGTGAATTTTATGTGTAATCTTGTTGATGAAAAACCTACATGTTTTGAACAATCTACAAAGAAGGAAAGGATGGATGCAATTCTCAAAGAATACCAATCTATTATAAACATTGATGTTTGGAATGTAGTACCAATACCAAGAGAGAAGTCAGTTGTTTCTTCAAAATGGATATTGAAGACAAAACATTCAACATAGGGAAGTATTAGGAAGTAGAAGGAAAGATTTGTAGCTTTAGGATTCACACAAAGAGAGGGAATTGATTTTGAAGAGACTTTTTCACTAATAGCAAGATGTACCTCAATCAGAACTATTCTTGCCTTGGTATCCAAGATGAAATGGAGGATACACCAAATGGATGTAAATATGACATTTCTAAATGGTGTGATAGAAGAAGAATTATAAATTGAACAAATTCTAGGATTTGAAACCCATGTCAACATAACTTCACATGTATGCAGATTGAAGAAAGGACTATATGGATTAAAGCAAGCACCCAGAGTGTGGTATGGAAGAATTGATGGTTTCTTGATGAGCTTGGGATTTACCAAGAGTATAGTAGATTGAAAAATTTACTATAAGGTTTTCAATGAATATCTTATGATTCTATTGTTGTATGTTAATGACCTATTCCTAATGTGAGGAGAAGCTAATTGATGAATGTAAGAATAATCTTACTGCAACATTTGAAATGAAAGATATTGGCATGATGCACTATTTTCTCAGTCTTGAAGTATCGAAACAACCATATGAGATATTCCTAAATAAAGGAAAATATGTTGTTGAAATACTAAGGAGATTTGGGATACTAGCTTGCAAATCTATGAACACTTCTATGGTGACTAACTTCAAGCTACTGAATGATTATTCCTCATATATAGTCAATATTACTTTATACTAATAGATTATTAGCTCTCTGATGTATCTGACAAATACTTGAGCAAATATGTGTTTTGCTATAAACAAATTGAGTCAATATATGGTAAATCCTCGACATGTTTACTTAGTTGCAGCCAAACATGTGATGAGGTACCTTAAGGGTACAATCGATTCTAGTCTCAAATGTGCAACATATGGTTAGATTTGACTTAGGGATACACAGATTCATAATAGGATGGGAGAACTAATGATAGAAGGAGTACCTCAAATTGTTGTTTCAGTTTGGGATAAGGTGTGATCTCATGGCTTAGCATAAAATATACTTGTATTTCTCTCAGTACAACAGAGGATGAATTCATTACTGCATGTTCATCCTTTAATTAAGCAGTGTGGCTCCATATTTTTTTGACAGGACTGATCAATATAGAGATGGATGTGACTGGTATCTACTTTGATAATCATATTTTCATCAAGATGACAGAGTACCCCATATTTCATTAAAAGTAAAAACACATAGAGATAAAGTTCCATTATATTCGAGACATGGTGCAAAATGGAGCTGTAAAACTCCAATATGTTCCTACAGAGGAAAAAGTGGAAAATATATTGACTAATCCTCTATCCCATGTCAAGTTTGAATACTTCTAAGATAAGCTTGGTGTAGTCCAAAAGGGCCTCCATCGAAAGAGGGAGTGATGATGATGATGATGTGGTAGGTTTCCTATTGCAATGGTTTGGTATCTCAGCCTAGGTAGGGTATGTCTGGATAGTCTTGTTTGGACTAAAAGGGTTAGTAATCTAGAAGAGGCATGTTTGATCCTAGGGGGATTAGTGTGTCTGGGTAGGCTTATTTGTCCTTAAATGGTTAGTAAGCCAGACAGGGATTGTTTTCCCCCTAGGTAGATCCATTTGTCTGGCTAGGCTTGTTTGTCTCGAAAGGGTTAGTGATCTAGACAAACACTCAATGGATCTATTAGAGTACCCAATGACATGATGCTTCAAATGTCCTAAGGGCATGATGATTTCGCCCCAACAATGTGTTGATGATGATTATTTGTTTCCAACACTCTATGCTACTGTTGATGATGTCATTCCAACACTCAATGATGATGATGATGTTGTTATAGAATATATATATTGATGATGATGATGTTGTCTCCTCATTATATATTGATGATGATGATGTTGTCTCCTCATTATATATTGATGATGATGTTGTTCCAACATCTCTATATTGATGATTTTTTTTATCACTAACATGATATTGATGTTGTTGTTGTTCCATCATTCACATACTGAATGTTGCACATGATGATGTCCTAATAATTACATACTGATGATGATGTATTGGTATTCACATGCTGATGTTATAGATGAATATGTTTCGTGTTGATGATGACACTCCATGATGATGATGTTCCATGATGATGATGCTCCATGATGATGATGTTCGAACATAATGATGTTCCATGATGATAATGTTTTAGAATGATGATGATGTTCCATGGTGATGATGCTCGATACTGATGATGATGCTGTTAACATAGATATGTCAACAGGGGTTTAATTTGCACTATTGTAAACAACCATCGACATCGATTCCCTAAATATTGGCTTAGAAAGGTTTTACCCTTTCCAGCAACACTTGCAGAGTAGGCACAGTCTCACCCAAGATGTCTGAAGGAGGATTGTAGGAACCAAGTTTCCTTAGTGTGAAGAGGACTTCACATTATATTCTACCCAACTGCAACATCACCCAGAAATCCAGGACCATAACAAATACAAAACAACTACATTATTAACTAGATATACTTATCATTATGATTTGTAATCATATCAACCTAGATTTAGATCGAAAAAGACATCAAAATACATTAAGTTAACAAGTATTGAGATACTTTGCATCATTCACATAACATTAAAGGGAAAAACCATATATAACATAATCATTCATCAACTCCTTATCTGATCCATCACAGACCGACATAGATCTAACCCAATAATACAAGAAAGAGCTGATCAAAACATAATTCATACTGGAAACATTTTTTGATACAACACAAAATACCCAAAAAATTCTATCAAAGTCAATTCATAAGGATGATTATTCATGCAATCAATGCCAAAAACTGATCGCCAAAGAAAAAATAATTCCTTCATGATAATTTATATTTTATTTACAATTGTTACTCTACTTATAAGCTCACTAGCTTGTTTTACCAGCGTAGATNAGCACCAAGAGGGATCCAATTTCTTTAGGTGTAAGTTATTTTTATCTTAAATTTTTAAATGTTCATAAAAAATTACACCTCAAACATTTTGATCCCTTTGATGGTAAATCTGGGTTTAACACCGATATTTTAATTACTTTTCATTTGGTTTTATTATTTGGTGAATTGATTTTGGATTGAGTGGACACTATATAAATATATGAATCCACACTATAATTTTTTTATTTTATTTTTTTATTTATGTCTTTTAACATAATTTTTTTTTATGTCGGATAGCATAACGTGACTAACGTGATAGGATCTCTCCATACTAGGTTGAGAGCACCTTGCTTCTCTTGATGCAAAAATGGTCCATTTGACCAATCTCTAACTTATTCAACCAAAATAACCTTATTTGTTGGTTTCTTTATCCTTCATTGTTGAATTTTATCATTGTCGACAACCTTCTTGTCAATGGCAGCACCGCACTTTGTGCGCTCCAACCCCGTGCAAATAGCCCCCAAACAAAAAGTTGTGGCTCGTCCTCATGCCACCTCAACTAGAAGCAACAAGTGCATTCAATGTTTCCTTGAAGTCATCGTGCTTTGTTCTAACTTGGTCGAAGAATTCTCTGATCGTTTCCCTGAGTGTTGCACACTCTTCCACTTCTTGCTCTTTTAGGTGCTCCTCATTCATCTATTGTACTTTGTTCAACTCCACCTTGGTATTCGTTATTTCTTCCATGTTCTTTAATGCTAATTTTTTTGTTGAACCCTGAAATTAATCCAAATGTGTCGTTCTTCATTGGTGCCTTGTACATGCCTTGTTAATGTGCCGCTACAACTCTTTTAGTTCTAACGCCTTGGTTATTTGAACAAGTGGGGGCATCATTTTAAGTGACCCCCTCAATGTTATCAATTGTGCTTCTACCTTGCCAAGTTGCACGTCCAGCTGGTGCAACTGTTCATCTTGTACCAATCTACCCCAAAACTGTGTATCTCCTTCGGAATTGCTTTTGCGGCCTTCTCTAGTTCTATAATCTCTATTGCAGAAAACCTTATCATGCTTCTCCTTTATTCTATTTGTTTTAGCAGTGTGTTGGGTACTTCTCTAGCTTGTAATTCCTCATTTTTCTTTCGTAGATGTGTGACCAGTTTCCCTAACCATAATGCCTTTTCTTTCGTAAGCATTTATGGGATAATTTCAGGTACCTCTTTATAGGCCAATGAGACTCCCCTCTCTAGTCTTTACTTGTCTTCAAATTCCTTTGTATTCTTGTTTATTATGGCATTCTTTTCCACTTTTAGTCACTTAAGCTCCTCTTAAGTTCTTTGTACTTGTTGTTTGGAGAAAACTAGCTGATCATGGGTTGTTTCTTCATGATCTTAGATATCCTCACTTGCTGCGATTTGAATTCATTCCAGCTTATACATTGAGAATGATAAGTTCATGCTATTTTCATGTATCATCTACATCCTCATGGACTATTGTGATAACCTACAGTAGAATCATTACTATTCGCACTTTTGTGCCAATTTCTACTTCGATCGACCTTTGCAGTGTTTCTTCTTGCGGTATCCTTGTCTCGAGCACTGCATTCATGAGTGTCTATAGTAGCTATGTAAACTAGTGCAAAAATCCTATTACATGTTGTGTCACCTTCACCTGATTATCATTGGTATCCATAGTGATTATTGTCAATACTTTATTCACCTGATCATCGGAGAGTCCTACAGTTCTGCTCCCCTCACCTTGCTCAAACTAGCACTTTGTCTGTGATTTTTTCTTGTTGTTTCTCCAACTTCGACCCTGTTCAAGTTGTTTATTGATGCTTTATATTGTGAATTTTATTCATCCTCTAAGTCATTGGGCTCATATTGATCCTTTGGGATATTCATCAGTGGTCAATTTCCTGGGTTCGACACTTCTTCATTGCTTACCGAAAATTTCCATTCTTCAGGCCATTCTTCTATGATGGCATCCAAATCCTCATAATTTAGATTATATTTCATCATATTCCATTACTTTTGTGGATGTTCTCACACCTGAATGTGTATGGTTCAGACTCCCATATTCAACCGTGCAATCTTATGGTACTTTTTGTAGCTTGGTTTGTTAGTCGAGGTAACTTGACTGGTTCCTCCCACAGTGCATCTAAGTAAAGGTAGAACTAAATGGTGTTGGTAGTTTGTCCTTTGTATTTGATCACCCACAAGTTCTTATACCTCACTCCTCAAAAAATCTTGACAGCGTAAACCTCCATTACCTTGTACTGCATTGGTTCCATCCATCCAACCAACACAATGAGTATTAACAACCAGGAGTATGTGAATGTCTTATCGACCTCTTGTGCTAACATTGCATCCTCCATAAACTCGTTTAGTAGGAAAAGGGACTAATTCATTTTTTTCTAGTTGTGCACTACTCCGTGGATGAAATGACCCTTGATGTGCACTAGTTTGGGTGATTCTTTTGCATGATTTTGATTGTCAGCAACTTTGCTACAATTCTGACATCCTGCTCATTGATGGTATCAATGAAATATTCTATTTTATCCTTTACTACCCTATATATTGCTTCATATTCACTGCCAAATTCTTATTTTTGTCCTTTCCTCAGATGTACTGCGAGGGATCGACCCCCGCCTTGGGTAGGCCTATGATATGGGATATCAAGTTGATTGTAATTTGGATCTTCGTTCCTAGAAATAATAAACACCATGGAATCATTCCAAAAACTTATTCACACAAGCATTAAATTGTGTAGATCATCCATAATGTGGCATATGGATGATCGACAACAACCAAGAGCGATGCAATCCCAATTCCCATTTTGCTGGCTCTCGAGTGATCGGACCTCCTTCATCGTGTACTGTTTCTTGGTGCATGACCTTGGTACATTCCAGGAATTTAGTATTTCATGGTAATTGTACTATAATTTATGGATTCGCAACACTATGTTGGTCGTCACATGGATTCCTATCGGTGTTGCTAGAATCTTGATGGCATACTTAGTGTTTTTTTGAATTCATATGACCAGTGCTGCTTGCTTTCTTAGGGGTATGTACCCTGGAATGTATGCTACCTTTGTCCCTATTAGTTTTCCCCTTAATGTTGTTCCCTATTTCGTCGTGGGCGATCGACCTCCTTATCCCTCTATCGTGTCCCCCCTTGTCGAGCTTCAGGTCGTCTTAATTCTTCTGTCTAGACTGATTAGATGAGTGACACTCATTTTCTTCCTAACTGCCCATATTTATATAGATACAATCTCTAGCTATTCTTCCACTATGGTTTCCTTCAAAAATGGTGTTTCTTGCGTACTTGTGCTCGAAATAATATGCTCCATGTAATATGTAACACTTCTCCTCTCTCTGAATCTTCTTTTCTCCACTCTGATTATTTTTCTCGACTCACACAATAGGTCAAACCATGGAAATCAACTTGATTTTATAGCCTCTGATCCTTTCATTGAAGATATTTGAGGCATCATTTCCAAATCCCATGTTTATTTACCAAATCCTCGGTCAACTCTGCGAATCCATTTCAGTCTTTCGTCATTAAATGAGGATTTTCCCGCTTGTGTTGTCACTCTGCTTGGTGTAATTTCTTCATTTACTTCTTGATTTTACCATTTTTTGCCTCGTCTAATATCAACAAGTTCCAAACCTTTTCTCGGTTCAACTTCTCTCATCACTTTTCCTTCTTTCAATGGGATTTCCTTCAGAATTTTTCGTTATTCATCATTTTTTTCGAGGTTGTTAGTATTGGTGCCACATCAAGCTATCCCGATAGTGATTTAGTTGACTCCTGTTGACTAGTTTTGGAAGAATTACTCCATCTAACTATTGCATCTGTACCACACCTCTGTTGGTAATGAAATGTATGATGTAAGGACTGAGCCAATGCATTTGAAGCTTACCTTGGTTCTTCACAAAATTATTTTCATAGAGGATAGAACCATATCTCCGTGCTGGAATATTTTTGTCTTTATGTGGCAATCATGCCATGCCTTATGTCGATTCTTCTCTATTTGCTGATAAAAAACTGCGATGAAGCGATACTCTTTGAGACATACTAACTGTGGCAGTATTTCTTCAATTTCCCCTTCGTCGCTCATTCATGTTACTACTGCTATGTGTATAATGAGGATAATATATTCCATCAGAATCACCACTTCTTATCCATAAACCAACTTGAATGGTGTATGTTCTATCAGTATTTTACATGACTTTCTGTAGGCCCATAGTATCACAAGGATTTTCAGATCCCAATCGTCATGATTTGTATCACATACCTTATTAAGTGCATTTTCCAGTACCTTTTTAAATTCCTCGACTGCTCCATTCACTTTTGGGTAATACAGAGTACTTCTATTGTGTTGTATCCAGAATTCCTTAGTCATCACTCTAATTGTCTGATTGAAAAAGTGAGCTCCTTGATCACTCATTAATATCTTCGGGAATCCAAATCAAGTAACCTCATTATTGAATAGGAACCTTGATGTTGTTTCATCTATGCAATCCTTTACTGGTGTTTCCTCATCTCATCTCATTAGATAATCAATCATAGTGATGATATATCCTTCACCTATTCTTTTTCCAGGTGAATTAATAAGCCCCAAGAAATAAAATTCCCATTTCTCGAATGGATGTAGTGTTACCTGAGGTACTAAAATCATCTCATATATTCACAATCGTTTTCCTGTTCTTTGACATACATCACAACTTTTAGCATAACTTGTTGCATCGCCATGTACTCTCGGCCACCATAATCCAAATCTGAGTATTTTCCTAGTAGTTGCACGTCCTCCATAATCTCCTCTTGCAATTCCACTATGTGTATTTTCCAACACTCTTTCCTTCTCATGTGGAAGAAAATATCAACGCAAAACTTCATCCATTCCCATTTTGTATAGTTTCCTTGCGATCAATAAGAATTCAACAACTCTAACAACTAGTTGTTTCTTTTGACTAGTGGTGAACTCCTCGGGTCTTTTACTATCACCAAAAAATGAACAATTTGTTCATAATGGTCATTGACCATTCCAAATCTAAACAATTGTGCATCATGTAATCCATTCTCAATGTTTCTTGGTTCTTCTCCTAATTCTATCCTTGATAGGTGATCGAGTCCTGCATTCAATCATCCGGGTTTCACAATGATCTCAAAATCAAATTCTTCAAATAATAGTAACCACCGAAATATATTCCCCCCCAACACATGCTTATTGACCAAGTACTTCAATGCTGAGTGATCCTTAACAATTTTGAAATTCCCTCCTAATAGGTAGTGGCAAAATTTTTGCGATGCGTACACCATTGCTAATACTTATTTTATGTCATTGTGTATTTTTTCTCTACAGTAGACAACTTATGACTAGCAAATAAAATCAGATGGTTGATTGATCCTTCTCTTGGTTTTGTCAATACTACTCCTAATGCGATTGATGAAGAATCGACATGGACATGAAACTCCTTTGTCCAATCCGGAAAAAACTAATATCAGTATTGCGACCATATTTTTCTTTAGCATATCAAGGATCCTATGGAACTTATCATTCCATTCGAGCTTCACATATTTTTTTTCAATAATTTCTCCATTTGTGCAGTGATCATTGCACACCCCCTTATAAACTTATAGTAATACCTTGTGTGGCCCAATGTTTCCATCAGCCGTTTTATTGTCATTGGTGTTGGTAGGTCAACAATTGTAGCAATCTTGGAGGGATCGACCAAGATTCCTTCCTTGCTTACAATTTTTCCTAGTAGGATTGCAAATGGTGCAAAAAATATACATTGCTTCAGATTCAATGAAAATTTGATGTTGTTAACACCTTTCCAACATCAATCGAAGGTTTTTAGTATGGTATTTTACCAACCCATATATGGTCTAGTCATCTATATAGACTGCTAGTAATTTATGAATGAAGTCTTTGAATGTAGAAACAACTAACCTTGAAAAAAATTAGGGTGGAATCTTGAGACCGAACGAAATCACTGTGTACTTAAAAAATCCCTATTCTGTCACGAAAGTGGTTTTGTGTCTATCCTCATTCTCAATTATTATCTAATGATATCCTAAAAATCCATCTGTATATGAATAGATTTGTTGTCCTCCAACTCCTTCTAGCACTTCGTCAGTACATGGCCTTTGAAATGGATCATGAAGACTTGATTCATTCAATTTCCTTAGATCAACATAGATCCGGATTTCACCAGTATTTTTGTTCTACACAACCATTAGACTGGTCCATTTTGATTGCTCAACAGACTTGATAATTCCTGCATCCAACATACACTCTAATTTGGCTTTAACACACTCTTTGTATCTTGTATTAAACATATATGGTCAATGCTTTACTGGTTTTGCATAAGGTTTCAGAGAACTCCTCATTTCACCCAAATTGCCTGGAATTCCTTTCATCTCAAAAAATTTGGTCAGGAATAAATCCTGAAACTCATGTAGTAGATCAGTGACTTTCCCCATCACTGAATCATCCCAATAATCTCTAATACTAGCAAACTTTGGGTCTTCTACTGTCCTAATATTGACCTTCTTTATCTTCAACGATTGCTTGAATTTGTTGCATGGCATTTCTGGTGCTTCAATGTCACAACTTCCTTCCAACTATGCAATATCAATAGCTCTAGGATCCTCTTCAAATTCAGGTTCTCTAGACACATTGAAACATGCCATCATCATCATCTGTAGTGTTGGTTTGCACTATGATTCCATTGGTAGCTTAGACAGAACTGTCTCCAATACTTTTTCATGGATGTCTTATAGCGCACTATGGATGAATGGATTTCTGTTTGTGAAAGTGAAAGTATGGCTGAAGCTGACAATCAATTCTTCCCAAGTTATTATTTCCCTTCTTAGGTCTACAGAAACCTACCATATCCATGTTATTTTGTCCAATGTATGGATGAACATGTGAACCCATTCCTCCTTTGGCCTCAACTCCCATGTTGTTTGGCATAATGTCAAATGGCCGCTTGGATCATTTATGCCATCATATTTATTTCCTTGGTACTATTTGTCCTCCCCAAATTGAACTTTCATCAATCGTCAACATATTTTCTAGTCTGCTATTCATGCCCTAAGCATATCCCACCATCTTGTGAGGGTATCCTTCAGTGCCTCTTCTAGTGCCAACATGCATTGTGGTTTAGCTACTATGTCTTTGAATACGCTTATGAAAACTTCCAACTTGCCAACTTAGGTATCCATTCATATGTTGGTAGATTTAATACATTTTTTGCTACCCATCTCAATGACTAAGTGATTCGTGCACACTTCCTAAAAGATACTTCATGCAACTAGTTCTGCTAGTTTTCTAGCACTTTGTTAGAGTTTGAACACGTTGAGATAATACTCTGCCAACCCAACTCGCAATCAATAGTGGGATTTATGTAGTATTCACAAACATTATAGGAATGATCCCAAACTCCATCAAATTTGTCTTTTATTGGCTCAACATATTGATGTCCTTCAAGGAGATCCAATGGGGAAATAACCCTTGTGTAGTGATTCTTGAATGCCATTTTCCTTTTCTTGAAATTGATATCCACCAAGTTTTCCATCTCCCAACCAATTCCCAACAATGTAAGGTATGGGATGGTATTGTCTGCTATCTCAATAAGATCAAAGTCTACATACGTCCTCAATCCTTCCACTTTGATTGATAGACGAGGTACTCATCCAATTAGAGAAACCTTGGCCTAATTTTCCAGATGAAGTTGTACAGGGGAACAAACTAATTGTAGCTTCCCCATCATTTCCCATGTATGCTTGTATAGGATATTCACATCCGATCCTAGATCCAAGATGACTGAATCTACATCATATTCACCTATCTAACATTCATTCTCATTTTCTTCTTTTTCAATGAATTGATTAGGCGATCATGTCTCCCTTCTTCCCGTCGATACAAAAATATTTCTATCTCTGATAATGCATCTTGATCCTTTTCTAATGTTAGAAAAATTTATAGAAAATTTTTCAAGGTACTGACCTTTCTTTTTGACCTTGGTTAGTTTTTCGAATCAAAACTTAGTGGCATATCATACGTAGGTAACTTACCATTGTCCCTGACCAAGGCATCTTTCGCTTCGAAGAAGGTTTATTTCTCCATTTCTACATCGAATTGGACTTTCTTTCGAGCCACAAGCCGAACATTTAGCAATTGTCATTCATCTCCTATCGTAACCCCTCCTCTAGTTACTACACCGACATGTACTATATGAGTCCTTATTTCAGTCGATATCTTCCCCACATTTGGTCTAGGATTTTGATTTTGATTTGCATTGTGGTTCAGTTGTAGTTGTGTCACATTCTTAGCTTTCCATTTCACAATTATCCATGGAAATTCTTCGATAGTGTTATTATTTGCACTACAATAAGTACACGATTTTTCTAGATTTAGAAATCCCTTATGATAGTGTCCCAACACTCCACAATTATAGCATGTAATTGGCCTGCGAGCTCGACCCATAGCTCCTCTGCGACCAAATCCTTTGTTATGACCTCCAGTAAATCCTCCTTGGAATCCTCCTTGCTGTTGGTATGGCATCTAGTTATACTATGGATGGTTGAATTGCTAATGTGGCAGGTTATACTACGGCTTCTGCTGAGTATACTATGGTTGCGACTGATTTTACTGCAATTGTGGTTGATTTATTTAGATTGGTTGTTGCTCCTCCCTCTTTATAAAGTATGTATTGATAGTTCTTTCTTGAAGCAAATCATAATCTATACAATCCTTTTCTTCATGACCAATTGACTGAAAAATTTTATAGAAAATATTAGATGGTTACAACGCATCCTTTTGTAAGTACACACATTCCTCTAACGGATGTGCTCTTTTTTGAAAATTTTGGCACCAAGGGAAAGTCGTCCTTCGCACAATGGATTTGGATCCCAAGACTGTAAATATTTGTAGAAGTTCAGAAATTGATCCTTGTGATGTCCCTCAGACCGACATCGAATGCACCATACTTATTCACATAATTATCTCCCCTTATTAATATCCTGGAGTTGGATAGTATGGTTCACCAACTGTGACTAGATCTGGCTCATGCCAATCCCTATTTCACTGACTAGTGAATCCTCCAGCTTCATCGCAATTTCCAAGGATTTCACTTGAGATACGATATTTTGGTTCATCATCGACATGTAGATATGGGGTACTAAGGCTAGAATTAACTATTCTTTATGTTGCACATCACTCATTCCGGAACTAACCTTGGGAATTAGAGATTTGAATCACTGATAAAAATCCGATGCCAACTCATTGGGGAATTGCTTTATTTCCTTCAATTCAGTAATATACTATGATTTTAATTTTGCTTTCTTTAATTCCTTGATCTGTCACATCCCCATCCCTCCGACCGAGCAGAGAGGACGTGACCATGGCGTTAACCATTCAGGCTACCAGCCCCATGAACATGTGAATTCATAAAAATGCTAAAATAGAATGTTGAGAACAGGATGCATTGAAGTGGAACATACATAGATGCAATTATTTATCATACAGAGTGGAAACATCATACATTCATACAAGAATTCATTCAACATGTCCATCATAATCATTAACAGTAAATATGGTTGCAGAAGTAAAATAGACAAGATCACTTATCTTATGAAGAATTCATTCCACAACCAGCTACGCCACTGCAACGTTCCACCCAGCCATAGGCCAGCATGCTCCTTAATCTCTCAGCAACGTTTCCACCCTCGAACTGGGCATGATTCTCCAAGGAATAAGGGAACAAGCAGGCTTACACATAGCCAAGGATACACAAAACACAGCCAAGCCAACACAGTTGGGTTTATCAGGCCATCAAGGAGTTGGGAAAGGCCAAATGCTAAGCTAGTGAGCCCATTACAGAGCTAGGAACACTTACACCAGAACTAGCCTGACTTCTAAGACACCCACACATGCCCAACACAAGGAATCAGTCCCTTCTCTACTACACAGTCCCTCGGGCCCTGAATTCCCTTCCAGTGCTATTCAGGGGTTGTGGAGAAGAAAGCCAACCATCTAGCTTTGTCTATGGGGTTTCTAATCACACCAAGTTTATCAAGCAAACCAAGCCCCCATCCCTACTCCCAACATAGTCTGAAGACCAGCCATTGCACACATGCAATGAATCAGCTGATACAGCTTAACATAGGGAAGACAATTCCTGAGTCATTCTCAGCCCTATCATGGCCAAAATGACTCTCAAGTGAATTTACCACAGTCCCCAAAATGTAAAGAATACCATGGTAAACACAGCCAACAATGTGGGAAAATCAGCGACCCGATCTGAGCAGTGAAGTTACCAAAAAGCTTACATAGTCCGAGGATGGAAAGGAAAACCAAGTTCACAGCACGGGGAAAACCACAGTCCTGAAGCTTATCAGTGAGCACAGCTCACAACAGGGGAAAACAATAGCTCACCCTTGGGTAATGAAGTCACCAGTAAAACATACATAAACCACAGTGAGGAAGAGAAAAATATCGACTCCCAAACTGTGCGTGAAATGAGCAAAATATGGTCCCTGCGTAAGGATGAACAGCTTATAGAGAGGACACAAATTGGAAGTGCGTGAGTGTTCAGCACATGCTTGGAGAGAATGATATGTCTATAGGAGGTGAAACCAAGTAAATCCTATGCGTGGCGGTGAACAAACAATCGTGAGGCCTACGTAGTGGAGAGTGCATGAAGGTTTCTCTTTGCCATGTGAGGTCAACCGTGGGTGGAGTGTGTGTGTAGGCAAGGACTGACAGTCCTACCACACCCACTTCCAAACAATAAATACCTTAACCACCAGCAACAATTCTTAATGGAGGTGGTTGGGTAAGACAAGGTGGTGACACATGGGTTTTTCCCTCATGGCTCAAGGTTTAACAATTTCCCCACCCTTATCCTTGTGAAAATCATGCCCCTTCTCATTTTAGTTGCTGCGATCATAGATGGTCAGGTTATTTTAATTAAAGATGCATGTTTACATGATGCTAAAACTTAATATATATTCTGCATGCCCCAATATACCATCGGTGGAAAATTTAAATCCAAAACCTGACATAACCGATCAATGGCAGGGCCTTGGCCTTTAGCTCCGCACTATGATCATTTACAATATATACATCATGTACTGCAATGGTGTCAAAACCAGGATGTTACATGATCAATCCAGTCCTAATTTGTGCTAGGGTCTTCTTGAGATTCCCTGTTGGTACTTGCACAATTTTCATATAATCCAATGCTCAGCCCCGAAAGGTCATTTCTAGTTGTCCTTTCTTGATATATTTATCTTGTACTTGTTCAATAACCAAACTATTTCACATAACAACCCATATTGCTTGGGATCTTTAGTCCCTTTGCCTTGTGTTGGTAGGTGGTTTTGGTGTGAAAAGTAAAGGATGACGCATAACAAAAGGAATGGTGCCCAAGGAAACGAATGGTGTGCAAGGCGAAGAAGTTGACAAGGAGTCGAATCAATCATATTCTTGCACCTTTTGGTCATTATTTTTTAGTTTATGGTATGATTCAATTAAGGAGTTAGTTAAAGTGGACCAATTTCTAAAAGGAGCAAGCCTATAAATACAAATAGGAATGTAACATTGAGGATCAGGTTTATGTTGGATCGGTTTTTTTATGGTATTTCTGATGACCACTACAGAAGATCACAATGTTTATGTTTCTTTTTCTGGTATCGCAACTTTGAATGTTTTTTGGGAACCTGTTTCTGATGCACAAAGTAATATGACATGGGAAGATGTTGATGGAAACTCTTTATCTTGTGTTTTCTGCTTTTACTTCCTGAATGATTCACTGATTCAATATGGTTGTTATTTTTGAATGATGTGATGTCTCTGCGTTATGAATGATATCATGCTAATTGACCTATTCATGAGTAAACATAATGCTATGATCTAATGTATTGATACGATCTAAATGGTTTTTAATATGACTAAGTCACAATAGAACCCATTCCTAGATCTCTGAGTAAGGTTGCGATAGATGAATAGTAGATGCACAAAAGCATCCTCCTTACTTTGGAAATGTGGTTTCAACAGTTCTCCCTCAAACATCTCGGGTGATACTTCATCTACTTCGTAGGTGTTGCTGGACAGGGAACAACCTGTCTGAGACGGTGCTCAGGGAGATCACTCTGTTAGGGGTGTTGATAGAGTGTGAACCCCTGTCGACAGATCCATGTCAACACCTTGAAACAAGGGTAGATTTATGTCATCAACCACCATCCCGTGTCTCCTCTTGGTTCTTTTCAATCCACTACTATTACCACTGCGCTGACATGAAAGACAACCCTGCGATGAAATCATGTTTATTCCTCCTAATTTTGGCACGGTACATAGAGTTGTAGGTATGTTGTAGATTTTGGTTGGTACTTCCTCAGGTTCGGTCATAGCCTAGTTTTCTCCTTGGTCATTGTAGGTTTTCTTAGTCCCTTGTGGTCCCTTGTTGTTGTTTTTTTTTTTTGTCACACTAGGAGTCTCCTCATTCCTCATCCACTTTTCTTGCTGAAACCTCACCCTACTTCACAGGAGACCATAGTCTTTCGCGACTTCCCTCACAGTCTCATTGTGATTCCCATCCATATACCCTATATCATTCCATCAAACATTTACCTTTGTAGTACCCACAACCTCCACACACTAGGGATTTACTCACTAGAATTAATCTTTAATATTCCTTTTTCACATATGATCATCTTGATCCATAATTTCAATGAAAATATAAATCTTCCCCTTGGTCCCTTAAAAATTTCCCTTTTTGCGTCGTTGTAATATTTGATTGTGTTTACAACAAGCTCATTAATGTACCCTTCCTAAATGTTGTCTATCCACACATCAATATCCCTTGAAGCTTTGTTGTTCACCATGTGAAACTATTAGATTAGTTATGGGGTCCACTGATCAGGCTCACCTCCTTGGAAATTATTCTTCTAAAAATTAAGTTGCGGTAACCATTTATACAATACTATGAGAAGTTCAGAGAGAAATTTTTCATGAATTTCTGAGTAGATATATTTTCCCAACTAGTCTTTTGTCATCAATCTTGGGTTTTGGTTCTATTATTTTGAAAACTCTTAGGCTTTATTATCAAACCAATCCTATATTTCTAGTTTTGTCTATTTCCACAACATGTCCTCTTCTTTAGAAACAAAAACATTTGTTAACAAAGATCTATCAAAATGGGTTCACTTTGCATTGCTATCAATAACAATCGACAGAGACTCCCTAAAAATCGGCCCCGAAAGGTTTTACCCTTTCCAACAACACCTATAGAGTAGGTGTAGTCTCACCTAAGATGTCTGAAGGAGGGCTGCAAGAACAAAGTTTCCGCAGTGTGAAGAAGACTTCGCATTATCTTCTATCCAATCACAAAATCACCCTGAAATCTAGGACCACAACAAATACAATACAGCCACACTATCAACCAAATCTACTTACCATTACAATTTGTAATCATATCAACCCATATTTATATCGACAAAGACATCAACATACATTAAGCTAACAAGTACTACGATACTTCACATCATTCATAGAACATTAAAGGGAAAAACTAGATATAGCACAATCATTCATCAACTCATTATCTGATCCATCACAGATCGACATAGATCTAACCCAATAATGTAGAAACGAGCTTATCAAAAAATACTTCATACTAGAAACATCTTCTTATACAACACACTCCACAAAAATCAGACATTACAACTTAGAAGACCCAAAAATGTCGATCAAATTCAATTCATAAGGAAGAGTCTTCGTGCAATCGATGCCAAAACCAGATTGCCAAAGACGAAATCATTCCTTCATGATAAGTTATCTTTGATTTACAATTCTAACTCTACTTATAGGATCACTAGGTTGTTTCAAAATGGTCCATTTAACCAATCGCTAACTGATTCAACCAAAATATCCTTATTTGTTGGTTTATTTATCCTCTACAGCTGCATTTTATCCTTGTTGATGCCCTTCCTATCGATGGGGGTACCACACTTTGTTTGCTCCAACCCCATTCCAACAGATGTTCCATGATGATGATGTTCGGTGATGAATATGATGCTTATGATGATGTTGTTACAAAACATCATATGGCATCTAAATCCACCAATTAGTTATGCAACAGTAGATGATGTTGTTGTTGTTGTCGATGTAGAATACCTTCCTTGTTAAGATGGAGTGTTGAAATATGTAACTACATAAGATATTCTATAGTAGATTTTATTGTATTCTTATTGTCCCTCCCTTCTAGGGATGTTGGTCCTCCAATTAGGGATGCCATTAATGTAATTGGTCATGTAAAGTCTTGAGGTAAAACCTCCATTGTAAGTCGGGTTAATAGTACCCATAAAAGAATGATTAAAGTGTATTTGTATGTCTTCAAATACAAGTCATCCCTATTGGGAAGGTGAAGTCATACCTTTGGGTTATTATACTTCCTATATGATGTGTATGATGAGGTTACCTCCTTATTTGGACACACTCACAACTCAAGTAGTATCACTAGAGAGAGAAAGAGGAGTCCATTTGGAGAAGGAGAAGTAGTTTATATTATTCTTGTCATCTTAGAATGTAATAGGATGGATTCTATATTGAGGAATTTTTGTTTGGTTTTATTCCCCATGAGAGTTTCTCAAGATAAATATTTGTTTTTTCTTTGCCGTGTTCCGCTTGTCACTATTTCAGTGATCTTCTTCTTATTGGGAATACAAATTTGGAAATTATAACATGTTGTTTTCTATCATTTTGATCTGATATGACCAGTATCATATGAAGAGCACACTCAAGATCGCTGAGATCAATTTTGGGTCGAATTGGAGCTTGGGATACCAAGTACCATAAAGAATATCTCATTTCATTGAGTAGCTGCTTAAATTCTTCCTATGTAACTTTTATAAGACTGTAGACATTTTTATTCCAAATATTTTTGGTGGTTTGATTTTTTTCTAACAACCACTTAATATCTAATCTTATTTTTCTATGGTTATTTAATTGAAGTGTTGAAGATATAGTTCTTCGAATTCCAAGTGTTCGAAGTAATTTTTCAGTAAACTAGTATTGTATTGGATGGTGATATTTATTTACACTAACGTGGATACTATAATTAATTTTTTGAGTTGTAATACATGTCCTATTAAATATTATATTTCATTATTGAGCTTCAATTTTATATAAATTCTATATTCTAATGAAACTTTCTTTTTATGCTCGTTTGATTCTAGATTTTGACTAGTTTTTAGTTTTGAATCCATAGGCTATCTTTTGCACCTCCAGATTTGTTTTTGTGAATTGCTTATAATAGAAGAATCCAATTTGATCCCATCCTAATGCTTATTCTTGAAATTTGTGACCTTCCGATGTTGTTTGGATTCACTTAAATTTTGATTAGTTGAGAGGTCTCGGTTATGAAATTGTCTTTCTAGCTCCCAAACTATGCCCAATTTGAGTCCAATATTTAATTTAGTTTTTGAATATTAGTATGGGGTTTATATATAGGAAATCCATTTATAGTCTAATGTAATGTACTAATATTATATGATTCAACATTTTTTTTGTATGTTTGAGTGCCCTATGAATTGTTGGGCAAACCTTTTGTCTAAGAAACCATGAGCCAGGGGCATCTAAGCCGTCAAAATCACCCAGGGATCGTACCCGGACTAGACCACACCAAAAATTAGCATGTTTGAATTTAAATGTTGCCTCTGAAGAGTAATGGGTTTTGATCTTGGGAAGTCAAGCAAACGAAACCCCTCTTTAGTGTTTTCTCTACCCGAATTTGACCTATCTGATTGGACATTAATTAACCTTTCCAAACAAATTAAACAAAGATAGTGATAATAGAGGTTTCAAGTAGTCACTTCTAAATGAGATCAAGAGAGAATTTCTAAAAATATTAAAGGTGATATGGATGTGTTATATAAAGTATCATTTTCACAATGTACTGGGACAATTTATGTTTTGAAATCAACTATGTTGAAGTCTACCCCAAGGCCGCTACCTGGGTACTAAATGGGCATATGCAAACTAGATCTTCAACTTGACACTTTTTGAGAGATAAAGGTAAGGTTTTTCGACTTGGGAAGGATTGGATTAATAAAAATTATCACCATGAATGGATTATGTTTTGAATATGTAGGTTTAGGGACAAATTGGCACATCTTAAAGGTAATATAAGAAATAGTAGAAAACTAGACTCCATAACTAGCCCAAGTTCAGGATTTGACAAATAATAAGTGAGGGACATGAATCATCATTATCATAAATTTAAGGGGTATATTATGAACTTAATTAACACCATAAATTTTTAGGACATAAATTCATTGAGTATAAAAAAAAATAACAAAGCAGTACAAGAAACTAGTCAAAATCTATGAAAATCTAGAGAGGGTCGTATGAGAAATGAAAACTCAAGCTTAAGCATAATGAAATAATGGGAATGGTATAAAATTTTCATGATAATATTAAATACATCATAAATAATCCAATATTATTCTCATATATTTATAAAATTTGACCTCTCTCATTACATTCAAGATTAACTAGAGAATAAATAGAAATCTAGATTTTACAAGGTAGAAGCTTGAATCTATGTTGGAAGAATGAGAAGAAGTGATATATTGGAGCTATATGAATAAAATTGATCATATGGTTTCCATTTTATGGATGGAGAACATATAATTCATATCATATGGGCACAATCACTCCAATTGCTTCATTACTCTAGATGGATCTCATCATAAATTTCACTTCAACTCATACTAATCTCTGCATCAACACTGGAGGCTCAGATTATTCATGATGAGGGATTAATAAGACCTACAACTATATATATAATGGCTTCATTGGGACTATTAATAATATAGGAAAAATTATGCTAAGGGTCACATCACTCAAAGTTGTCTAGGGACACATCTCTTAAGCCTCTGAGAAGCAATCTCTCAAGACAAATACTAAAATGTAAAAAATTGTGATGGTGGTGCATCCTCATTATTTTATAGAATGAATTGGAATCCATGTATATTTAATTTTGTCCATATTCCTCAACCAAGGAACTCTCATTGACTAATTTTGTTCATATATCCTGTGCCTTCTTTATCCTTTCTTTGTTGCCTTTCTTCTTTGTTGAGTTTTATTCTTTTGGAAATTTTATTTTACTTTGGACCCTATTTCATTCATGAATTATAAATAATTGTATAAAATTATCCTCTATAGTTTTCCTAAATGTTTTATATTTCTTTCCTACTTTTACTAATCTTCCTTGATCCTTATCTCTGAAAATGAGGAAACTCCTATCTTCACTTCTTTTCCCGCTTTTCCTACTTCTGAATTCTTATGTCCAACTTTTTATTAGGAAACAACTCATATCCCTTATCCTCATCCAATGCACATTTTTGGGACCCTAATATATGGACAACTCATAAATAATTATTAGAAATATTAAATATTACAAAATTGTGGTCCATTCTTCTACCATGATTTTATCTAATTTTACTAGGTATCTATAGATTAGAACGAATTCCTTGTCTAATTAATTAATTTTACACTAGGAACCATGGGGGTTTACTGGCCTAGTGGTTTATCCTTGTTTCTATAAAAAAATAGGGATATTATAGTCGTCCCCTATGAAATTTGCTTGTTCTCAAGCAAAAGAGGATATGGTCGATGAAGAACATGTACACATTTTCCACAATAATTTTTCATGGACACTTTAGAAACCATTTGATTCTCATATCCATCATAGATGACCCTTTTTTCCCAACTTGTATCTGTAACTCTTTTCCATAAATTCATGATTGAACTTGCTATTGAATACTCCATTGCAAATTGTGTCACAAAACATGGATTGAGTTTGACTAGGGGATGCAAAAAGGGAAAAAATCTCTTGTAGAAAGTAGAATAGGAATTATCATGCACATGTAAACTTATATTCTCATGATAAATATGATATGAGATGTACATAAGGTATTCTTAATAATATTTACTAAAACTTCATGATCATGAACCAAAATTTAATCGAAGAAAACCAACACAAGCTTACCAAAGTTATTGATGTACATTCTTCTCATGCAAGAAGGTGAATTCATAGGTGTATCAACCAAATAAATGCTCATGCATGAAATTCCCAGGTAGGCACATTGGATATAATGTTATGTTTCTTGTGAAATTTCTTCATCTATATTAATCTGATGATGATGATTAATATGAATATCAATTTTGGGAAGGTAATTGACCTTCTATATCCCATTCCTCTTGAGAGGTGTCTCTATTCCCACATACAATAGTGTGAATATTCTAGCCAGAATATTGAAATATAAATATAATCCTAGGGTCCCAAATGAATCTGAGAAGTGAGAAGTTTCTAATAAATCCACACCAATCGATACCAGGATCCCACAATCCATCTTGCACTCCCTCACCCATCTTCTTTTTTTTTACTAGGGGAATTAACAACTAGGGCCAAGAAGGTACTCATGTGACATAGGGTCCAGGGATCCATTCCCAATACCACTATAAACCTAGGTTCCCAACACCCACCACAAGACATGGGACACAGTTAAATCCAGGTGTGATTGATCTTGTGACCTCCAATTTTACAAACAACTTCATTACAATGGAACTACCAATGAGCCACACCCGTGCGGGCTCTCCCTCACCCATTTTTAATATATAAAACAATTTTTCATTGTAAGGAAGGATATGATCCCATAACCATATTTTAAGTTCACCACTTCTGTTTCCTTGGAAAATATTTTCTTTTAGATCCATCCAAATTTAGATCGCTCCCAGTGGGATCTGATTTCTTACATGCACTGTTGTCTTCAACATGCAATGAGTGCAAACTAAATTTCTCTTACATGGAGATTTACAATATTCCACAGTGTTTCTCACCTAATGCATGGATGCATGAAGAATGGATATATCTAATGGATTCAAAATATGTCTTTTCTACTTCCCACTCTTCAAAACTATGTTAGGAACAACAAAGGTTTCATTGTAGAAACAAGATGGACATTTACCTCCCAAAGTAATCATCTCAATGGTGCATCTATCCACCCAATCAATGAATGAATTAACACATTTGTTTTATAATCCACATGGAAATATATAATCCTTCTCCTTTAGAGGTAAATCTCTTTCCCATGGAGGTAGCTCTGAATCCTCCAAAATAAAGGTGAGTGTTTGGAAAACACTCTCCATTTCAACCAGTTCATCCAAATAATTCAAGTAGGGTTCCCATGTGTTTCTATCCCTATTGGAAGGATAACATGGAATCCATGGGAATATTTGTCACACCTCACAAAAATTCAACATGAATGAGACCATCAAGAACCATCTATATTTACATGGGATGCCAACACCCAAAGTTTGAAGTGGAAGTGCATCATTCTAGATATTTTTTAAAACCTCTAAGAGTATTTCCAAAACGAAAAGAATCTACCTTTGTGAATCCGTGTCATGTATTCTATCCTATTGAATCAAATGGAACCCCCAAATCCCACCATGCATACTGAATGCATCAAATGTCATCCATGGAAATTTTTTACCTTCTCATCAAATTGGAAGGAAAATAATGCATCAAATGTCATCCATGGAAATTTTTTCCCTTCTCATCAAATTGGAAGGAAAATAATGCATCAATCAACCTTGTATCACAGCAAGAAAAAGTATTTCCTTCTCTAGATATAAACTTTGTCATGCATCCCTCCATCTAATACATACATGAATCACCATATTGTTTTACTAATATAAGTAGAGAGAATGCAACCACCTCTTCCAAAATCATGTTCCCTTTCAATGTAGGAAACCATAATCTTCCTGGTACCAAGCTGGCACTTCACCAAAATTCTCCATGAACATCCGGTTATTCATGCATATTCCATCCAAATTTATATCCTTGTTCACATCATGGCTCATGGAATGTTGTGTTATTTAGTATTCTTCCAAGGAAATAAATACTATTTCATCCTTGGATC
Source organism: Pseudotsuga menziesii (assembly GCA_001517045.1). Taxonomy (NCBI): domain Eukaryota; kingdom Viridiplantae; phylum Streptophyta; class Pinopsida; order Pinales; family Pinaceae; genus Pseudotsuga; species Pseudotsuga menziesii. The sequence continues at coordinate 582,245 of LPNX010009006.1, read as the reverse complement.
TTAATATCCAATATGTACTCACCATCCAATCCATGAAAAATATGTATCTTTACTTACAGATCTGAATGGTATGTATTCTTGTATGTACTTCTACAACAACGCAAGTGTTTGGACAAATTAATCTATAGCATATTCCTTCACAGACACCTATAAATCATAATTTTCCTCATGTTTATCCCCCACATTGGCTTCCTCCACCAAACCTCCAGTGTCTCTTGGCATGTGAACATCATAGTTTTCCATGCAGGATGGAGGTTATGGCATGATCAACTCTTTATGAAGTTGATCAATCTAAAAACTTGATTCTTCAAAATATTCTTGGGCTCTCTCCAATTCATGAGTGAGCTTTTAAATCTCCTCTTCATTTTCTAGTGATGCATTATGATACATATTCACTAGATCAATAATATTATCTCTGTTAGAAAGAAGTTGAAAAAATGTACATATTATGCCTATTACTTCCTTTCAAATATTATCCAGGTATTGAAAGTAAGATTCCTCATCTTTTTTCCAATAATAGTCTGACACCAATGTATTAATACCATACAGAGTGATCAGGGCCTCCCTAATACCCTTTTGTCTCATCTTCAATGGTATTTCAAGGAAGTGTGTCTCTTGAGGACAAACATCCTCTTATTCTTTTGGTTTATCAACATCAACATGAAGATGAAGTAGTGACTGGAATTCCGATTTATGTTCTTCTTGTGTATATAATCCAAAAGATGTCTCACCAACATCAACAGAGTCAATATCCATTGGAGTGATCTTCAAATCACCCACAAAGAATCTAAAAGTGAATACATATCTCAAACTACTAGAAACTTAATGATGGGTTTTTGGATCTTCATTTGCGCATGGTGCCTTTTAATATTCTTATACACAACTTTATTCTCTCATGCAGTCACTTTGCAGTGTCTTACAATGAACCTCATGGATATCTACTTCTCATTCATCCCCATTATCCTCTATGAAACTTTATACATATCAATATTGAGTGGCACTTGGATCACAACTTTTGTAATATCTGCTTGAAGAAAAACCAAAAAATATCATAATGCCTGAAGGTGCAGATAGCTTTGATGAATAAACACCTTGAGTTCCTCCTTCTTCTTATTATTTACTAACATAGGTGGAACAACTCGGTTCCTTTATGGATGGTTTTCTTCTCTTGAGAGAATACTCATCAACATTTTGAGGCCAAAATCCATACTTGAGATAGACATAATCCTTGAAAGTCATGGCCACACATATATCCTTTCCTGGTTCTTAGATACTCTTGGTAGTAGTAGGACATGTTTTCACATAATTCTATCACCTTTTCCAATTCCTTGTTAACCATTGGAAGTTCATACTTGATCTGTTCTCTATATGGTTGACTATGTAATTCATCATCCTCAACTCTTGGTAGGATTTATTCTTCATATTGTTCAAATTCTTCTTCAACCACTAGTAGGAGCCTCATAATTGAAACTTAAATATGTGATATGAAATATTTATTCATTGAGAGTATAATTTACAAGAGAGTAAAGGAAATTTCTATGATACCACTGTAATGTACCAATCAGATCTGACTGGACATTAATTAACCTTTCCAAAAAATTTAAACAAAGACAATGATAATATAGGGGTCAACTAGTTATGTTGAACTAAGATCAAGAGAGAATTTCTAAAATATGAAAGGTGGTAGGGTTGTTTTATATAAAGGATCCATTTCACAATGTACTTATACCATTTATGTTTCAAAATAATCTATGCCGAAGTATACTCCAAGGAAACCTGGGTACACCAACATATGCAAACTAAATCTTCAACTTGACACTTCCCGAGAGATAAGGGCTAGGGGTTTTGAATTGGAAAGGATAGAAGTAATCCAATTTATTGTCATGAATAATTTATGGTTTGAATATGTTTATTTAGGTACAAATTGACACAATTTGGAGGTCATACAAATAATACTAGTAAACGAGACTACACAACTAACTCAAGTTTGGGCCTTTCTAAATTGTAAGTGAGGGCCACAAATTATGAAAAACAGACATTTTAGGGGTATATCATGAACTTATTTAACACCATAAAGTGGTAGGAAAAAAATCCATTGAGTAGAAAATGAAATAATGAAGCATTATGGGAAACTAGTTGAAATCTATGCAAATCAAGGGAGGGTATGAGAAAACTCTTTAAAACTCAAAATTATGCATAATAGCAGTACAAGAATGATACAATAATGATACGAGATGTTCATTAAAAAAATAAAAATAGAATAAATAATCCAATAGGATTATTATAGAGCTACATAATTCAACCTCTCTCATTACATTGAATATTAACTAGAGAATAACTATAAATCTATAGTTTAAAAGATAGAAGCCTAAATATTCTTTGGAAGAATAAGAAGAAGTGATATATCAGATTTTTAGGCATAATATTGGTAATATGGTTTATCCTCTATGTCCTGAGAACATCTAATTCGTCTCATAGGGGCACAATCACTTCAACTACTTCACTACTCCAGATGGATCTCATCATAAATTTCACTTCAACTCGTACTAATATCTATACTGACACTAGAGGATCAAATTATTCATAATGAGGGATGCATAAAACCTAAAATTAAAGCTCTAGTGGATGCACTGGGACTGTGAAGAAGACATGAACAAGTATTATGTGGGGCACATAACCCAGAGTTGGTTACAGGTGCATATCCCAAGCCTCTGAGAAGCAATCTCTCAAGACAAATATAAAAATGATAAAAAATTGTAAGGGTGGTGTACCCTACTTATTTTATATAATGAATTGGATTCCATATACATTGAATTTGATCCATATGCCTCAACTAGGGTGCCCTAATTGACTAATTTTTTTCATATATCTCTTCCATTCTTTTTTCTTGTTTTGTTGCTTTTCTGCTTTGCTCATTTTTATTCTCGTGTAAATTTTATTTTAATTTGGACCCACTTTCCTTCATGAGTTCAAAATACTTGGATAAAATTATCCCCTAGATATTTCCTAAGGATTTTATCTTTCTATCCTACTTTTTCTTAGGAGACAAATCATATCCCTTGGCATCATCCAATGCGCACTCTTGGGACCCTTAGCCATGGAAAAATCATAAATAATTATTAGAAATATTAAGTATTACAAAGTTGTGTTCCATTCTTCTACCATGAATTTATATAATTTTACTAGGTAGTTATAGATTATAATAATTCCTCAGCTATTTAATTAATTTTCCACTAGAACCTATGGGGGTATAATGTCCTAGTGGTTTCATGACTGGTGCTATAAAAAATGGGGACATTACATATACACTGGAGGCAGTTGGGTTCACATAAGTCCTGGGACCATTGCCTTAAATATTTTGGTTTAACAAAATGAGTCACACCCAGGCATGATGCACCCAGATACTATGCAATTCTAGAATTTAGGAGTATGATTTAGGTTTCTCTAGAATATGCTAAGCCCTATTAAATCCAAAACACATACTTCTATGGAAATTTGGGGAAGTATAGTTGTGTTTGAGTTTTTGTTTTTAACCTCCTAGCCCTAGATTAACTAAAATTGAGTTAGTATGCTTGATTCTCTATTTAGGTACATTACATATCATCACCAATAATATCAAAAGTGGTTGTGAATAATCCCATGGTACACCCTTCAATCCCTATTTTGTTGTTGGTGAATTCCTTTAGAACGTTTTCAATTTCATCTAAAGTGATAACACTACCAACTTGAAGCATCTCCACATATGAAAAAAAAGAAGGAAACCTACTGATAATATTTAGTTGAGCCAATATTGGAGAACCCCCTATATCTATGAAGATATTTTAAAAATGTTCAACAACCATATTTTCCAAATGTTGCAAAGTATTGACCCAATTACCATTACCATCTTACAAACCCCAAATAACATTCAAATTCCTCCTATACCTAGCATAACTTTGAACAAATTTAGAGTTATTACCTCTTTGAGAGATCCAAATGGATTGTATTTTGAGTCTCTAATCCATTTCCTCTTGCTTTAATGAGCTGTATTTTCTATGTTCAAACTCAGAAAGCCAAAGTTTATCTTCCCTAGATAGAATACCTAAAATATTCAATTTAAGAACCTGATTGATAATAGATTCTATCTCCATCAAGTCCTAAATTGCATGTTTCTTTTTATCCTTTTTCCCACAAAACCACTTTATTTTTTTAATATTTTAACTTACCCACCATTCTTTTCATTGCATCATATTCATCTTTATCGACTAATTTGTTCCAATTATATCTAACTAGGGTACCAAAAGCTTCATCTTTCAACCACATGTGATTGAACTTGAAGGGGTATGTGACATGTGTGCAAAGTTCGAGTGCCCTCAATTTGAAGAAAAATAGGCTTATGGTCATAAATATTTGAATTAATTAACCAAGTATGATATTGATCCAAAGAATCTACAAGGGAATCTAAAAAAAACAACCTGTCCAAACACTTACTGATCTTGGCTTCACCACTATGCACATTCCTCCAGGTTGGGATAATTGTAGTTGGAACAAAATCCATAAATTTATTTCTCTTGAATAACTTAAGGAAGAATCAGATAAAGGATCCATTATTAAGCTATATCCCCATTATCTAGGACTAGAGTAAGTGAAATTAAGGTCACCTACAAATAAGAGATTAGGGATATTTAATAGCCCACTATTCTTGTCAGTGTTCTAGAAATATTCCCGATCTTTGTAGGGGCCATAAGAGTTAATAAAAGAGAAAAGTGTTTAAAACCCTTTATATTCCCTTATAAAATTATACTAGAATAGGTTTTATAGGGTTGAATATCACTAGAAAAAGGGTTGTAACTAGCAAGAAAAGCCCCCAAAAGACCGATGGTATTGATGGAACAAACTTCCCATATAGAAAGGATCTTAGAGAAAGTATCAATGACATAAGATATTGAGAGCATGGTTTCATGGAGAAATACGAAATCCAATTTTATAGAATCAAACAGCCTCCTCATATCCCTAACTTTTTGGGGGAATCATAATGTTGAAGGATACAATAAACAATAAGAACCCTTAGCATTGGATTTCGATGCATTAAGGGCCCAGGGGTTATTAATTAAAATAGTGTAATATTTTGAGGAAAATAATTCTATAAGCCTCTTCAATAATGGAACATAATCGCCCTCATCAATTCACAAATTATAATCAGAGGATACTGAGCATAATTTCTTCCCTTTTTTTTTTATTTTTACGAATTGTCACATTCTGATGCCGCGTAGTAGTACTAAGAGAAACATAAGAGTTGTTGGATATTTTATTGGAAAATACTTGAAGAGTAGTTTCAAGTAACACTTATTTAAAGGAAGGGGAGAAATTTTAGATTAAATATAGCTCAAGAAAATACCTATCAGATTTATCCTTGACAGAAGGAGTCCTAGTGTTATGTAAAGGGGGAAAACTCATCACAATTAACACAGAATGTCTCTTTGTATTTGAACCTATCCTCCACAACTATGGGATAGTAAGAGGAATTGATATGAGTCTCTTTAGATACCAAACTTTTGAATGTGAATAATTCATAATATATTTAGCTTCATCAGTACCAATAGGGTCAACAACCATAGACCCTAAAAACAACACCCTTCTTACACTTATTAAGGCCAGACTCTTCTTCAACAAATTTAATGAAATTAGGTTCATCTTTGGAGAGCCCTTCATGGGGAGAAGGTAAGATACTATGATACTTACCTTTAATCTATTCCTCAATAGAAATAATCCCTGGTACTTCAACTTACATCGGTGTCGATACCTCATTTGGGAACTTAGAGTCATCCATATAATTAAAAAAAATAGTCGTGATAGAGAAGATTCAAGCATTTGTCTTTAAGGTTCCCTGTATTAAAAAATGATAATGAAAGGGACTCTTGAGGTAATCCAATATTTGGAAAATCATCTTCTCCCCATAAATGATATAAATTTCAGCAGGAATCGATTGAGAAACGTCCATCTCAACCAAAACCAATACCATACATTTGTTGATAGCATGAATCATATTATAATTGATGGTCACAAGTATGCCAAATTTTTTTTCTAGACCAACAAATATATTCTTGGAACAAAGTTGGTAAGGAAAAATGATAAGAGAACCCATAGGTGCTGCTTAAAAAATTTCTGGCATAAAGGGTTGAACACAAAATGCCATCTATTTAATACCAGAGAGACAAAATTGATAACCCACAACCGCTCCAATATCTTTCATGCATTATTATTTTCTAGGAAAAAAAAAAGAAAACATGCCACCCATTAAGAAGGATACTAATGTTGGATGTATAATTTATTAATGGTTTCTAATTGTTAGTAGACTAAGCCAACAACTATTCCTTGTTCAATTTAATATATTCAAACCATGAAATTAGTTCCTTAAGGTAGAGAGACTCAACTTGGTTCATATTCACGTCACAACCAATAACATACTAATTTTTGAATTCTAGTGCCCTGTATGACTTGGTTCTATGATTACATTTATCCTTAGCCCGAGATAAACCTTGTCTCTATTTTTGATCACAATGGAGAGGAAATGGAACCCTCCCTTCTTCCTTCACAATAGTTGAGGAGTTGACACACCATTTAGCATCCACATTTTCATTCAGGAGACTGAAATGAGGTCGAGGTTTGCCACCACTCAGCATGACCACCGTATCAAAATGATCCATTGAGCACATCCTATCAAATATGAAAAGAACAAAAAATGAATATCTATAGGAAAATAATAATATAGATAAAAAATGACATAAAAGGATAGAAAAAGGAAAACATAAAAAACAAAGGATGGAAAATACGATTTAGAAACCATGAGAAACTATATAGTAGACTACAGACTACTCGAAAACCCTAACCGAAAGACTTGAATCCTAACTGGATCACAGATAAAAAAATATCTACTTCCCACTTTTTCACATGATTGGTACTAAGTTCTCTTTGACAAAAGAATAGATTCCATGATGATATATCAATTATATTATCCTATATATTAATGACGTATACATATTATTTCTAATAAACTCATATATATATATATATATATATTCCATAAAAAAAATCACATTTTATTTCTTATAATAAAAAATCAAAACACATACATTAGGTGCAAATTGCATTCAACATCCATCTTGTTGATCAAAAAACTTACAATTCTAGAATTGTAATACTGTCCCATCATTATAGATTCAATAAAAAACAAAAACTTCAAAACTTGTTCATAACTACGTTTACCTTTTTTAAAACTTATTAACATTTAAATATCAAAGTTAAGAATCTAATGCATTTAAACATAAAAACAAAATTAAGTATTGCATTCTTTACTTCTTTCTCACCATTTCTCTCTCTTTTATATATTAATGCTCCTGTTGATAAGAGACGACCCTCCTTTGAAAACACATTTTCCTGCTCATTCAATTTTCTAAAAATATGACATATGTGGAAATACTTAAAATATCTAGCCAACTTCTTTTGAAAAGAACCTATTTCATGCAAGTTGTTATTCAACAGAGTCTTTCTACCATTCATAAATTCAACCACAAACATCGATTCTTTGAAAACTTGTAATTCATGAACAACTTCTTCACTAGAAAAATTTAGGATGGTTCTCAATGCCAAGCACTCAAATATATTGTTTGTACCCCTTCCATTGTTAGATTTTAATTTGATACTATGATATTAAGATAAAAATTGAATCCCCTACCAATACATAGTTTCTATTTTCTCCATGGAAGGATTCATAAAAAAAACACTAGCTACCACTACCGTTGATTCTGGCATCTTTATGCATTCTCACCTTTGATATTGAATCCCATTCTTGTAAAAAATTAGGTAGAGACACCACTTATGTAGTTATTAGAAATGATGGTTTCTAGAGATATTCAAATATCCTATCCTTACAGGCTTTCCAAATTACCCATAAAGCTAAAAATTGGCACACACTTAGTACTTCTTAAATTTCCTCTTTTGAATCATTGCGCTAAACATTCTTCAATTCAAGAAACTTCCCAAATTTTATCCACTTCAAGGCCATTATTGATACCTTCCTAGGTCTATTTAGAGAAGGGATAGTGAATGAACATGTGATCAGTTGTTTCTCTAGCACTCATGCACAGGATATGTTGGCACCTGGTTAGCACCAGTGCTAAGATATTGAATATCTTTTGCATATGTGTTAGCACTATTTTGGGACTAAACGGTGGCAGGAAAGTAGGCCAATTAAAAGGATGAACAAGCTCTGAAAACTCCTTATCATAGGAACTTGAAGGACATGAATAAGGTTCTATAGGTTATGCGGTAGTGAAAATGAATGGCGTGGATACATAGCATAGTCGATCGATGGCTGAGGAATGTTTCTTCGAGGTAAGATGCAGGGTTTGTAAAGTTGTGTAGGACTGAGAAATTCCTTATATCCTTTAGGTTTCAATGGTCGAGATCTAAAGATGTTGAATATCTACGGTGAAAGGAAATTTCATGGAAGCAACATGCATAGAGGATAAAACATGTTGGGGTCGTGAAATTGCGTAGGACCCGCACATTTGAACGATCGAGATTCTAGAGGGAGAGGATCTACATATGGGATGTATTTCACATCCCAAACATGCATGAAAGATAAAACAAATTGGGGATGTGAAATTTTGTAGACCCCACACCTTTAAACGGTGGAGATCTGGTGTGGATCTGATCAATGGTCCTGGTTTATTTCGTGATGAGGAGGTGAACGAAGCTTAGTAGGAGGAGGTGCTGTAAAATATTGTAGACCCTATGTTTTGGACGACGGATATCTTGTGGCTGATTGGATCTATGGCCCTGGTTGATTTCATAATCGAAATATGCTCAAAGGATAACAAGATAAGAGATTGCAAAATCGCGCAAGGGACCACATCATGGGATAGTTGAGATTTCTCATAGCAGATATCTATGACCGTGGTTTATTTCGCATGGTCAAAGGTGCGAGGAAAACGATCAGTGTATGTGCAAAATGGAGATGGAGCATGGAAAAATTCAATGATGTAGATTTTGTCTAGAAGTGTAAAACCATTAGAAATGTTCCTAAACATCATTTTCAATTAAGTGATCCTGCATCTCAGATGTTGCATTGCCATTTTTTTATCCAGTGTGTATGTTACCCCATATTTCCTGTTTTATATATGAATCATGGCGAATCAGCCATCTCAGGAGTTTGTTAGTATTTGAAATAATGATTCAGGATTGATTACTCATTTTGTAACTGAATTCGGCTCGATTTTGAGGTTGGTCTCAGGAGCCCATAACATTATAAATGTAGCCTCGATTGAGGAAGAATGGGTTGTTAACGTTCATTCAGAAGCCTTAGTGCTCGGGTTTTGTAGATCTATTATTTTCTTGGAAGCTTTAATGAAAAGTATGTACTGATTTTTCTAGCATTCATCTAGGTTTTTCCTATTCAGTCTGTGTTCCCTTTATTTCCATTTTCATATATGTGTTTTCTGCCAATACATTTCTAGGTTGTATGCAAGGAATTTGATTTTTATAATGCTCCTTCCATCAGAAATCGTATTTGTTACATGTTGGTAATGATTGTGATAAAATTCATCCATTGATATGTGATATGTTTTAGTTATTATCCCCTATTATATTTCTTCTAAAGGTGTTCTCAGAGATTCATCCATGATAGATACCTCTGGTTTTCACTGGGCACTTTCCTCATTTCTATCTGTCACCGCTTCAAGATAATTTGACTGAACATAACAACCATGCTACCTCAGACTTCATAGGAAAATAATCACTCATTACTGCTGTAATCCCCTTGAATATTTTCTGGCTGTGACTCCATTTCCTAATGGCATTTCTTGTCTATCTATTTCACCATATTTAAATCTACAAATATCTCGTGTCCTTAGAAATATAGCCTTCTGAATGATTTCTCAAATCCATATGTATATGTGAATGTTTCTGTGACAAAGAGAGAGCCATATATAACTGTATTCGCTAGAATATAGTCTAAATATTGGTTTGAAATGGTTACCCCTATGAATTCCTACCAAAACCATAGGAAAATTACAGGGTGATAACATCTTGACATCATTGCTGGGGAATAATCACTATTATCTCCATGGGAAAATGACATTGTCCTAGCTCTACAACCTGGTTGAGCAGTCGGTATTAGACACAAAATTTGTTGAAATTATATGGCGACTCCACTCTAAAAAACATTTAGAAGGATACATTGTGGAAATTAATCCCAGTGATAGATTAATTTTACTCACAGCAATTATCAATTGTAGATGCAAAATCACTCACAAAAGAGACTGAATATGGAGATGAACACTAAACTGTATTAACTCAGTGTACAATAGCCAACCCTGTAACATAATAGGTTGCTGCATTAAATAATTACATAAGAGATTCGAATGCATTAGGAGGCAATTCAAATCTAGTCAAAAGCAGGCTTACTAAAATTAGGCAAATTGCCCATAGGTGCATAAAGTAGTTTCCAAATCAACTAAGGAGCTCACGAATTGGAAAAAGCACTTAGGCAAGATAAAATTTGATGGAATGACAACTCATACATGATTTTCATAGGAGAAAAGAGTGGAGGATGTGGAGGAAAAAAAACTAGTTAACCTCACCTAGTCAAACTTTCCCAATTGCCTTAAAGCACTGAAAAAGCAGGCAATAGAGCAGAAAAAGCAGAAGGGCGCCTAGGAGGCCAGGAATAAATTAGAATTTATTCCTTGAGGTTTCCCAAGCGCTACATGAGTCAAAATAGGCAAGTTTGACCACTATGGATAGGTAAATGACAATTTGCATAAGGTGGGACACATGAACTAGGCAAATAAGACAAAAATAATTAAATTAATGTCTAAGGTAGCTAACTATGGGTTGATTATTCTAATACCCCCCCTTAAGCCTGAATTATGAGTAATATATCAGAAAATTATAGGGCCTAGCAACAAGGCTTAGTCACCCTTTACATACTGCATGTCCATACAACCAAGGAAAGAGGCAAAAACCACATGGGAAAATCCTCCCTTAAACATGAAATGTAAAACAAAATTTGGAAATCTTGTCTTCACTCATGCTTCATAGCATGATCAGAAATCCCCAGCAGTGATTTTAGATTGCTGAAGGTCTTCTCACAAAATGCTTTGGTGAAGATATCAGCTACTTGTTCTGAAGATGAACAGAAGAGTAGGTGAATGGTGCCATCATGCACAAGCTCTCTGATGTAGTGCATATGGATCTCAATGTGTTTGTTTCTCTACATCTAAACTGGATCATTGCATATTCGAATGGTACTCTGGTTATCACAGTAGATGGTAGTTGAGTACTCTGATTCGAAACCACACTCTCCAAGTAACCCCTACAACCATAAACATTGAGTTGCTCCATTAACAACTCCTCTGTACTCCGCTTTTGTATATGAGAGTGAAATGGCACTCTGTTTCTTGCTTAACCAGGTTATTGGCCCTTCTGCAAGCATGAAGACATATCCTGATGTGGACTTTCTATCTGTGCTATCACCTTCCCAATCACTGTCAGTAAATCCAATCAAATCAAAATCAGATTTTTCTTTATAGAAGATCCCATGTGTCCTTGTTCCCTGAACAAAGTTAAGGATCCTTTTGGCTACTTTCCAATGGATCTCATGAGGCTGATCCATGTATCTAGAAGCCGCACTTACTATATAAGAAATATCAGGTCTAGTATGTGTAAGATACAACAAACATCCAATCAATTTCCTATACAGTGTATTGTTTACCATAGGTGAAGAATCAACTTCTTCCATCTTCACTCTTGAAAGGAAAGGAGTCTTTCTTGGTTTGCAATCCTTCATTCTAAATTTGTTCAGAAAATCCAAGGCATACTTGGAATGGTGCACCTTGATTCCATATTTTGTTTGAGCAATCTCAAGCCCCAAGAATTGGCTTAAGAGCCCCAAATCTGTCATGGAGAAGGCTCGGTTCATTGCACCCTTCAAGGAAGCAATCTCATCCTTTGAGCTTCCTATAATGAGAAGGTCATCAACATATAACACAATGATCATTAATGAACCATTAATTAACTTCAAACTAGATCTTCAACTTGACACTTTTTGAGAGATAAAGGTAAGGTTTTTCAACTTGGGAAGGATTGGATTAATAAAAATTACCACCATGAATGGATTAGGTTTTGAATATGTAGGTTTAGGGACAAATTGGCACATCTTAAAGGTAATATAAGAAATAGTAGCAAACTAGATCTTCAACTTGACACTTTTTGAGAGATAAAGGTAAGGTTTTTCGACTTGGGAAGGATTGGATTAATAAAAATTACCACCATGAATGGATTATGTTTTGAATATGTAGGTTTAGGGACAAATTGGCACATCTTAAAGGTAATATAAGAAATAGTAGCAAACTAGTCTCCATAACTAGCCCAAGTTCAGGATTTTACAAATAATAAGTGAGGGACATGAATTATCATTATCATAAATTTAAGGGGTATATTATGAACTTAATTAACATCATAAATTTGTAGGACATAAATTCATTGAGTATAAAATGAAATAACAAAGCAGTACGAGAAACTAGTCAAAATCTATGAAAATCTAGAGAGGGTCGTATGAGAAATGAAAACTCAAGATTAAGCATAATGAAATAATGGGAATGCTATAAAATTTTCATGATAGTATTAAATACATCATAAATAATCCAATATTATTCTCATATATTTATAAAATTTGACCTCTCTCATTACATTCAAGATTAACTAGAGAATAATTAGAAATCTGGATTTTACAAGGTAGAAGCTTGAATCTATGTTGGAAGAATGAGAAGAAGTGATATATTGGAGCTATATGAATAATATTTATCATATGGTTTCCATTTTATGGCTGGATAACATATAATTCATATCATATGGGCACAATCACTCCAATTGCTTCACTACTCTAGATGGATCTCATCATAAATTTCACTTCAACTCATACTAATCTCTGCATCAACACTGGAGGCTCAGATTATTCATGATGAGGGATTAATAATACCTACAACTATATATATAATGGCTGCATTGGTACTATTAATAATATATGAAAAATTATGCTAAGGGTCACATCACTCAAAGTTGTCTAGGGACACATCTCTTAAGCCTCTGAGAAGCAATCTCTCAAGACAAATACTAAAATGTAAAAAATTGTGATGGTGGTGCATCCTCATTATTTTATAGAATGAATTGGAATCCATGTATATTTAATTTTTTCCATATTCCTCAACCAAGGAACTCTCATTGACTAATTTTGTTCATATATCCCGTGCCTTCTTTATCCTTTCTTTGTTTCCTTTCTTCTTTGCTGAGTTTTATTCTTTTGGAAATTTTATTTTACTTTGGACCCTATTTCATTCATGAATTATAAATAATTGTATAAAATTATCCTCTATAGTTTTCCTAAATTTTTTATATTTCTTTCCTACTTTTACTAATCTTCCTTGATCCTTATCTCTGAAAATGAGGAAACTCCTATCTTCACTTCTTTTCCCGCTTTTCCTACTTCTGAATTCTTATGTCCAATTTTTTATTAGGAAACAACTCATATCCCTTATCCTCATCCAATGCACATTTTTGGGACCCTAATATATGGACAACTCATAAATAATTATTATAAATATTAAATATTACAAAATTGTGGTCCATTCTTCTACCATGATTTTATCTAATTTTACTAGGTATCTATAGATTAGAATGAATTCCTTGTCTAATTAATTAATTTTACACTAGGAACCATGGGGATTTACTGGCCTAGTGGTTTATCCTTGTTTCTATAAAAAAATAGGGAAATTATAGTCCTCCCCTATGAAATTTGCTTGTTCTCAAGCAAAAGAGGATATGGTCGATGAAGAACATGTACACATTTTCCACAATAGTTTTTCATGGACACTTTAGAAACCATTTGATTCTCATATCCATCATAGATGACCCTTTTTTCCCAACTTGTATCTGTAACTCTTTTCCATAAATTCATGATTGAACTTGCTATTGAATACTCCATTGCAAATTGTGTCACAAAACATGGATTGAGTTTGACTAAGGGATGCAAAAAGGGAAAAATTCTCTTGTAGCAAGTAGAATAGGAACTATCATGCACATGTAAACTTATATTCTCATAATAAATACGATATGAGATGTACATAAGGTATTCTTAATAAAATTTACTAAAACTTCATGATCATGAACCAAAATTTAATCGAAGAAAACCAACACAAGCTTACCAAAGTTATTGATGTACATTATTCTCATGTAAGAAGGTGAAGTCATAGGTGTATCAACCAAATCAATGCTCATGCATGAAATTCCCAGGTAGGCACATTGGATATAATGTTATGTTTCTTGCGAAATTTATTCATCCATATTAATCTGATGATGATGATTAATATGAATATCAATTTTGGGAAGGCAATTGACCTTCTATATCCCATTCCTCTTGAGAGGTGTCTCTATTCCCACATACAATAGTGTGAATATTCTAGCCACAATATTGAAATATAAATATAATCCTAGGGTCCCAAATGAATCTGAGAAGTGAGAAGTTTCTAATAAATCCACACCAATCGATACCAGGATCCCACAATCCATGTTGCACTCCCTCACCCATCTTCTTTTTCTTTACTAGGGGAATCAACAACTAGGGCCAGGAAGGTACTCATGTGACACAGGGTCCAGGGATGCATTCCCGATACCACTATAAACCTAGGTTCCCAACACCCACCACAAGACATGGGACACAGTTAAATCCATGTGTGATTGATCTTGTGACCTCCAATTTTACAAACAACTTCATTACAATGGAACTACCAATAAGCCACACCCGTGCGGGCTCTCCCTCACCCATATTTAATATATAAAACAATTTTTCATTGTAAGGAATGATATGATCCCATAACCATATTGTAAGTTCACCACTTCTGTTTCCTTGGAAAATATTTTCTTTTAGATCCATCCAAATTTATATTGCCCCCAGTGGGATCTGATTTCTTGCATGCACTGTTGTCTTCAACATGCAATGAGTGCAAACTAAATTTCTCTTACATGGAGATTTACAATATTCCACAGTGTTTCTCACCTAATGCATGGATGCATGAAGAATGGATATATCTAATGGATTCAAAATATGTCTTTTCTACTTCCCACTCTTCAAAACTATGTTAGGAACAACAAAGGTTTCATTATAGAAACAAGATGGACATTTACCTCCCAAAGTAATAATCTCAATGGTGCATCTATCCACCCAATCAATGAATGAATTAACACATTTTTTTTCTAATCCACATGGAAATATATAATCCTTCTCCTTTAGAGGTAAATCTCTTTCCCATGGAGGTAGCTCTGAATCCTCCAAAATAAAGGTGAGTGTTTGGAAAACACTCTCCATTTCAACTAGTTCATCCAAATAATTCAAGTAGGGTTCCCATGTGTTTCTATCCCTATTGGAAGGATAACATGGAATCCATGGGAATATTTGTCACACCTCACAAAAATTCAACATGAATGACACCATCAATAACCATCTATATTTACATGGGATGCCAACACCCAAAGTTTGAAGTGGAAGTGCATCATTCTAGATATTTTTTAAAACCTCTAAGAGTATTTCCAAAAAGAAAAGAATCTACCTTTGTGAATCCATGCCATGTATTCTATCCTCTTGAATCAAATGGAACCCCCAAATCCCACCATGCATACTGAATGCATCAAATGTCATCCATGGAAATTTTTTACCTTCTCATCAAATTGGAAGGAAAATTATGCATTAAATGTCATCCATGGAAATTTTTTCCCTTCTCATCAAATTGGAAGGAAAATAATGCATCAATCAACCTTGTATCACAGCAAGCAAAAGTATTTCCTTCTCTAGATATAAACTTTGTCATGCATCCCTCCATATGATACATACATGAATCACCATATTGTTTTACTAATATAAGTAGAGAGAATGCAACCACCTCTTCCAAAATCATGTTCCCTTTCAATGTAGGAAACCATAATCTTCCTGGTACCAAGCTGGCACTTTACCAAAATTCTCCATGAACATCCGATTATTCATGCATATTCCATTCAAATTTATATCCTTGTTCACATCATGGCTCATGGAATGTTGTGTTATTTAGTATTCTTCCAAGGAAATAAATACTATTTCATCCTTGGATCTTAATATCCAATTTGTACTCACCATCCAATCCATGGAAAATAGGTATCTTTACTTACAGATATGAATGGTATGTATTCTTGTATGTACTTCTGCAACAATGCAAGTGTTTGGACAAATTAATCTATAGTATATTCCTTCACAGACACCTATAAATCATAATTTTCCTCATGTTTATCCCCCACATTGGCTTCCTCCACCAAACCTCCAGTGTCTCTTGGCATGTGAACATGATAGTTTTCCATGTAGGATGGAGGTTATGGCATGATCAACTCCTTATGAAGTTGATCAATCTAAAAAATTGATTCTTCAAAATATTGTTGGGTTCTCTCCAATTCATGAGTGAGCTTTTCAATCTCCTCTTCATTTTCTAGTGATGCATTATGATACATATTCACTAGATCAATAATATTATCTCTATTAGAAAGAAGTTGAAAAAATGTACATATTATGCCTATTACTTCCTTTCAAATATTATCCAAGTATTGAAAGTAAGATTCCTCCTCTTTTTTCCAATAATAGTCTGACACCAATGTATTAATACCATACAGAGTGATCAGGGCCTCCCTAATACCCTTTTGTGTCATCTTCAATGGTATTTCAAGGAAGTGTGTCTCTTGAGGACAAACATCCTCTTATTATTTTGGTTTATCAACTTCAACATGAAGATGAAATAGTGACTAGAATTCCAATTTATGTTCTTCTTGTGTATATAATCTAAAAGATGTCTCACCAACATCAATAGAGTCAATATCCATTGGAGTGATCTTCAAATCACCCACAAAGAATCTAAAAGTGAATACATCTCTCAAACTACTAGAAACTTAATGATGGGTTTCTGGATCTTCATTTGCGCATGGTGCCTTTTAATATTCTTCTACACAAATTTATTCTCTCATGCAGTCACTTTGCAGTGTCTTACAATGAACCTCATGGATATCTACTTCTTATTCATCCCCATTCTCCTCTATGAAACTTTATACATCTCAATATTGAGTGGCACTTGGATCACAACTTTTGTAATATCTTCTTGAAGAAAAACCAAAAAATATCATAATGCTTGAAGGTACAGATAGCTTTGATGAATATTCACCTTCAGTTCCTCCTTCTTCTTATTTTTTACTAACATAGGTGGAACAACTCGGTTCCTTTATGGATGGTTTTATTCTCTTGAGAGAATACTCATCAACATTTTGAGGCCAAAATCCATACTTGAGATAGACATAATCCTTGAAAGTCATGGCTACACATATATCCTTTCCTGGTTCTTAGATACTCTTGGTAGTAGTAGGACATGTTTTCACATAATTCTATCACCTTTTCCAATTCCTTGTTAACCATTGGAAGTTCATACTTGATCTATTCTCTATATGGTTGACTATGTAATTCATCATCCTCAACTCTTGGTAGGATTTATTCTTCATATTGTTCAAATTCTTCTTCGACCACTAGTAGGAGCCTCATAATTGAAACTTAAATATGTGATATGCAATATTTATTCATTGAGAGTATAATTTACAAGAGAGTAAAGGAAATTTCTATGATACCACTGTAATGTACCAATCAGATCTGACTGGACATTAATTAACCTTTCCAAAAAATTTAAACAAAGACAATGATAATGTAGGGGTCAACTAGTTATGTTGAACTAAGATCAAGAGAGAATTTCTAAAATATGAAAGGTGGTAGGGTTTTTTTATATAAAGGATCCTTTTCACAATGTACTTAACCATTTATGTTTCAAAATAATCTATGCTGAAGTATACTCCAAGGAAACCTGGGTACACCAACATATCCAAACTAAATCTTCAACTTGACACTTCCCGAGAGATAAGGGCTAGGGGTTTCGAATTGGAAAGGATAGAAGTAATACAATTTATTGTCATGAATAATTTATGGTTTGAATATGTTTATTTAGGTACAAATTGACACAATTTGGAGGTCATACAAATAATACTAGTAAACGAGACTACACAACTAACTCAAGTTTGGGCCTTTCTAAATTGTAAGTGAGGGCCACAAATTATGAAAAACAGACATTTTAGGGGTATATAATGAACTTATTTAACACCATAAAGTGGTAGGAAAAAAATCCATTGAGTAGAAAATGAAATAATGAAGCATTATGGGAAACTAGTTGAAATCTATGCAAATCAAGAGAGGGTATGAGAAAACTCTTTAAAACTCAAAATTATGCATAATAGCAGTACAAGAATGATACAAGAATGATACGAGAGGTTCATTAAAAAAATAAAAATAGAATAAATAATCCAATAGGATTCTTATAGACCTACATAATTCAACCTCTCTCATTACATTGAATATTAACTAGAGAATAACTATAAATCTATAGTTTACAAGATAGAAGCCTAAATCTTCTTTGGAAGAATAAGAAGAAGTGATATATCAGATTTTTAGGCATAATATTGGTAATATGGTTTATCCTCTATGTCCTGAGAACATCTAATTCGTCTCATAGGGGCACAATCACTTCAACTACTTCACTACTCTAGATGGATCTCATCATAAATTTCACTTCAACTTGTACTAATATCTATACTGACACTAGAGGCTCAAATTATTAATAATGAGGGATGCATAAAACCTAAAATTAAAGCTCTAGTGGATACACTGGGACTGTGAAGAATACATGAACAAGTATTATGTGGGGCACATAACCCAGAGTTGGTTACAGGTGCATATCCCAAGCCTCTGAGAAGCAATCTCTCAAGACAAATATCAAAATGATAAAAAATTGTAAGGGTGGTGTACCCTACTTATTTTATATAATGAATTGGATTCCATATACATTGAATTTGGTCCATATGCCTCAACTAGGGTGCCCTAATTGACTAATTTTTTTCATATATCTCTTCCATTCTTTTTTCTTGTTTTGCTGCTTTTCTTCTTTGCTCATTTTTATTCTCGTGTAAATTTTATTTTAATTTGGACCCACTTTCCTTCATGAGTTCAAAATACTTGGATAAAATTATCCCCTAGATATTTCCTAAGGATTTTATCTTTCTATCCTACTTTTTCTTAGGAGACAAATCATATCCCTCGGCATCATCCAATGTGCCCTCTTGGGACCCTAAGCCATGGAAAACTCATAAATAATTATTAGAAATATTAAGTATTACAAAGTTTTGTTCCATTCTTCTACCATGAATTTATATAATTTTACTAGGTAGTTATAGATTATAATAATTCCTCAGCTATTTAATTAATTTTCCACTAGAACCTATGGGGGTATAATGTCCTAGTGGTTTCATGACTGGTGCTATAAAAAATGGGGACATTACATATACACTGGAGGCAGTTGGGTTCACATAAGTCCTAGGGCCATTGCCTTAAATCTTTTGGTTTAACAAAATGAGTCACACCCAAGCATGATGCACCCAGATACTATGCAATTCTAGAATTTAGGAGTATGATTTAGGTTTCTCTAGAATATGCTAAGCCCTATTAAATCCAAAACACATACTTCTGTGGAAATTTGGGGAAGTATAGTTGTGTTTGAGTTTTTGTTTTTAACCTCCTAGCCCTAGATTAACTAAAATTGAGTTAGTATGCTTGAATCTCTATTTAGGTACATTACATATCATCACCAATAATATCAAAAGTGGTTGTGAATAATCCCATGGTACACCCATCAAGCCCTGTTTTGTCGTTGGTGAAGTCCTTTAGAACGTTTTCAATTTCATCTAAAGTGATAACACTACCAACTTGAAGCATCTCCACATATGAAAAAAAATAAGGAAACCTACTGATAATATTTAGTTGAGCCAATATTGGAGAACCCCCTATATCTATGAATATATTTTAAAAATGTTCAACAACCATATTTTCCAAATGTTGCAAAGTATTGACCCAATTACCATTACCATCTTACAAACCCCAAATAACATTCAAATTCCTCCTATACCTAGCATAACTTTGAACAAATTTAGAGTTATTACCTCTTTGAGAGATCCAAATGGATTGTATTTTGAGTCTCTAATCCATTTCCTCTTGCTTTAATGGGATGTATTTTCTATGTTCCAACTCAGAAAGCCAAAGTTTATCTTCCCTAGATAGAATACCTAAAATATTCAATTTAAGAACCTGATTGATAATAGATTCTATCTCCATCAAGTCCTAAATTGCATGTTTCTTTTTATCCTTTTTCCCACAAAACCACTTTATTTTTTTAATATTTTAACTTACCCACCATTCTTTTCATTGCATCATATTCATCTTTATCGACTAATTTGTTCCAATTATATCTAACTAGGGTACCAAAAGCTTCATCTTTCAACCACATGTGATTGAACTTGAAGGGGTATGTGACATGTGTGCAAAGTTCGAGTGCCCTCAATTTGAAGAAAAATAGGCTTATGGTCATAAATATTTGAATTAATTAACCAAGTATGATATTGATCCAAAGAATATACAAGGGAATCTAAAAAAAACAACCTGTCCAAACACTTACTGATCTTGGCTTCACCACTATGCACATTCCTCTAGGTTGGGATAATTGTAGTTGGAACAAAATCCATAAATTGATTTCTCTTGAATAACTGAAGGAAGAATCATATAAAGGATCCATTATTAAGCTATATCCCCATTATTTAGCATAGAGATAGTGAAATTAAGGTCACCTACAAATAATAGATTAGGGATATTTAATAGCCCACTATTCTTGTCAGTGTTCTAGAAAGCTTCTCGATCTTTGTAGGGGCCATAAGAGTTAATAAAAGAGAAAAAGTGTTTAAAACCCTTTATATTCCCTTATAAAATTATACTAGCATAGGTTTTATAGGGTTGAAGTCACTAGAAAAAGGGTTGTAACTAGCAAGAAGACCCCCCAAAAGACCGATGGTATTGATGGAACAAACTTCCCATATAGAAAGGATCTTAGAGAAAGTATCAATGACATAAGATATTGAGAGCATGGTTTCATGGATAAATATGAAATCCAATTTTATAGAATCAAACAGCCTCCTCATATCCCTAAATTTTGGGGGAATCATAATGTTGAAGGATACAATAAACAATAAGAACCCTTAGCATTGGATTTCGATGCATTAAGGGCCCAGGGGTTATTAATTAAAATAGTGTAATATTTTGAGGAAAATAATTCTATAAGCCTCTTCAATAATGGAACATAATCGCCCTCATCAATTCACAAATTAGAATCAGAGGATACTGAGCATGACTTCTTCAATTTTTTTTTATTTTTACGAATTGTCACATTCTGATGCCGCGTAGTAATACTAAGAGAAACAGAAGAGTTGTTGGATATTTTATTGGAAAATACTTGAAGAGTAGTTTCAAGTAACACTTATTTAAAGGAAGGGGAGAAATTTTAGATTAAATATAGCTCAAGAAAATACCTATCAGATTTATCCCTGGTGGAAGGAGTCCTAGTTTTATGTAAAGGGGGAAAACTCATCACAATTAACAAAGAATGTCTCTTTGTATTTGAACCTATCCTCCACAACTATGGGATAATAAGAGGAATTGATATGAGTCTCTTTAGATACCAAACTTTTGAATGTGAATAATTCACAATATATTTAGCTTCATCATTACCAATAGGGTCAACAACCATAGACCCACAAACAACACCCTTCTTACACTTATTAAGGCCAGACTCTTCTTCAACAAATTTAATGAAATTAGGTTCAGGTTTGGAGAGCCCTTCATAGGGAGAAGGTGAGATACTATGATACTTACCTTTAATATATTCCTCAATAGAAATAATCCCTGGTACTTCAACTTACACTGGTGTCGATACCTCATTTGGGAACTTAGAGTCATCCATATAACTAAAAAAAATAGTCGTGATAGAGAAGATTCAAGCATTTGTCTTTAAGCTTCCCTATATTAAAAAATGATAATGAAAGGGACTCTTGAGGTAATCCAATATTTGGAAAATCATCTTCTCCCCATAAGTGATATAAATTTCAGCAGGAATCGATTGAGAAACGTCCATCTCAACCAAAACCAATACCATACATTTGTTGATAGCATGAATCATATTATAATCGATGGTCACAAATATGCCAAAAACTTTTTCTAGACCAACAAATATATTCTCGAAACAAAGTTGGTAAGGAAAAATGATAAGAGAACCCATAGGTGCTGCTTAAAAAAATTTTGGCATAAAGGGTTGAACACAAAATGCCATCTATTTAATACCAGAGAGACAAAATTGATAACCCACAACCGCTCCAATATCTTTCATGCATTATTATTTTCTAGGAAAAAAAAAAGAAAACATGCCACCCATTAAGAAGGATACTAATGTTGGGTTTATAATTTATTAATGGTTTCTAATTGTTAGTAGCCTAAGCCAACAACTATTCCTTGTTCAATTTAATATATTCAAACCATGAAATTAGTTCCTTAAGGTAGAGAGACTCAACTTGGTCCATATTCACGTCACAACCAATAACATACTAATTTTTGAATTCTAGTGCCCTGTATGACTTGGTTCTATGATTACATTTATCCTTAGCCCGAGATAAACCTTGTCTCTATTTTTTATCACAATGGAGAGGAAATGGAACCCTCCCTTATTCCTTCACAATAGTTGAGGAGTTGACACACCCTTTAGCATCCACATTTTCATTCAGGAGACTGAAATGAGGTCGAGGTTTTCCACCACTCAGCATGACCACCTTATCAAAATGATCCATTGAGCACATCCCATCAAATATGAAAAGAACAAAAAATGAATATCTAAAGGAAAATAATAATATAGATAAAAAACGACATAAAAGGATAGAAAAAGGAAAACATAAAAAACAAAGGATGGAAAATACGATTTAGAAACCATGAGAAACTATATAGTAGACTACAGACTACTCGAAAACCCTAAGTGAAAGACTTGAATCCTAACTGGATCACAAATAAAAAATATCTACTTCCCACTTTTTCACATGATTGGTACTAAGTTCTCTTTGACAAAAGAATAGATTCCATGATGATATATCAATTATATTATCCTATATATTAATGACGTATACATATTATTTCTAATAAACTCATATATATATATATATATATATTCCATAAAAAAAATCACATTTTATTTCTTATAATAAAAAATCAAAACACATACATTAGGTGCAAATTGCATTCAACATCCATCTTGTTGATCAAAAAACTTACAATTCTAGAATTGTAATACTGTCCCATCATTATAGATTCAATAAAAAACAAAAACTTCAAAACTTGTTCATAACTACGTTTACCTTTTTTCAAACTTATTAATATTTAAATATCAAAGTTAAGAATCTAATGCATTTAAACATAAAAACAAAATTAAGTATTGCATTCTTTACTTCTTTCTCGCCATTTCTCTCTCTTTTATATATTAATGCTCCTGTTGATAAGAGACGACCCTCCTTTGAAAACACATTTTCCTGCTCATTCAATTTTCTAAAAATATGACATATGTGGAAAGACTTAAAATATCTAGCCAACTTCTTTTGAAAAGAACCTATTTCATGCAAGTTGTTATTCAACAGAGTCTTTCTACCATTCATAAATTCAACCACAAACATCGATTCTTTGAAAACTTGTAATTCATGAACAACTTCTTCACTAGAAAAATTTAGGATGGTTCTCAATGCCAAGCACTCAAATATATTGTTTGTACCCCTTCCATTGTTAGATTTTAATTTGATACTATGATATTAAGAAAAAAATTGAATCCCCTACCAATACATAGTTTCTATTTTCTCCATGGAAGGATTCATAAAAAGGACACTAGCTACCACTACCGTTGATTCTGGCATCTTTATGCATTCTCACCTTTGATATTGAATCCCATTCTTGGAAAAAATTACGTAGAGACAACACTTATGTAGTTAGTAGAAATGATGGTTTCTAGAGATATTCAAATATCCTATCCTTACGGGATTTCCAAATTACCCATAAAGCTAAAAATTGGTACACACTTAGTACTTCTTAAATTTCCTCTTTTGAATCATTGCGCTAAACATTCTTCAATTCAAGAAACTTCCCAAATTTTATCCACTTCAAGGCCATTATTGATACCTTCCTAGGAATATTTAGAGAATGGATAGTGAATGAACATGTGATCATTTGTTTCTCTAGCACTCATGCACAGGATATGTTGGCACCTGGTTAGCACCAGTGCTAAGATATTGAATATCTTTTGCATATGTGTTAGCACTATTTTGGGACTAAACAGTGGCAGGAAAGTAGGCCAATGAAAAGGACGAACAAGCTCTGAAAACTCCTTATCATAGGACCTTGAAGGACATGAATAAGGTTCTATAGGTTATGCGGTAGTGAAAATGAATGGCGTGGATACATAGCATAGTAGATCGATGGCTGAGGAATGTTTCTTCGAGGTAAGATGCAGGGTTTGTAAAGTTGTGTAGGACTAAGAAATTCCTTATATCCTTTAGGTTTCAATGGTCGAGATCTAAAGATGTTGAATATCTACGGTGAAAGCAAATTTCACGGCAGCAACATGCATAGAGGATAAAACATGTTGGGGTCATGAAATTGCGTAGGACCCGCACATTTGAATGATCGGGATTCTAGAGGGAGAGGATCTACATATGGGATGTATTTCACATCCCAAACATGCACGAAAGATAAAACAAATTGGGGATGTGAAATTTTTTAGACCCCACACCTTTAAACGATGGAGATCTGGTGGGGATCTGATCAATGGTCCTATTTTATTTCGTGATGAGGAGGTGAACGAAGCTTAGTAGGAGGAGGTGCTGTAAAATATTGTAGACCCTATGTTTTGGACGACGGATATCTTGTGGCTGATTGGATCTATGGCCCTGTTTGATTTCATAATCGAAATATGCTCAAAGGATAACAAGATAAGAGATTGCAAAATCGCACAAGGGACCACATCATGGGACAGTTGATATTTCTCATAGCAGATATCTATGACCGTGGTTTATTTCGCATGGTCAAAGGTGCGAGGAAAACGATCAGTGTATGTGCAAAATGGAGATGGAGCATGGAAAAATTCAATGATGTAGATTTTGTCTAGAAGTGTAAAACCATTAGAAATTTTCCTAAACATCATTTTCAATAAAGTGATCCTGCATCTCAGATGTTGCATTGCCATTTTTTATCCAGTGTGTATGTTACCCCATATTTCCTGTTTTATATATGAATCATGGCGAATCAGCCATCTCAGGAGTTTGTTAGGATTTGAAATAATGATTCAGGATTGATTACTCATTTTGTAACTGAATTCGGCTCGATTTTGAGGTTGGTCTCAGGAGCCCATAACATTATAAATGTAGCCTCGATTGAGGAATAATGGGTTGTTAACGTTCATTCAGAATCCTTAGTGCTCGGGTTTTGTAGCTCTATTATTTTCTTGGAAGCTTTAATGAAAAGTATGCACTGATTTTTCTAGCATTCATCTAGTTGTTTCCTATTCAGTCTGTGTTCCCTTTATTTCCATTTTCATATATGTTTTTTCTGCCAATACATTTCTAGGTTGTATGCAAGGAATTTGTTTTTTATAATGCTCCTTCCATCAGAAATCGTATTTGTTACATGTTGGTAATGATTGTGATAAAATTCATCCATTGATATGTGATATGTTTTAGTTATTATCCCCTATTATATTTCTTCTAAAGGTGTTCTCAGAGATTCATCCATGATAGATACCTCTGGCTTTCACTGGGCACTTTCCTCATTTCTATCTGTCACCTCTTCAAGATAATTTGACTGAACATAACAACCATGCTACCTTAGACTTCATAGGAAAATCACCACTCATTACTGCTGTAATACCCTTGAATATTTTCTAGCTGTGACTCCATTTCCTAATGGCATTTCTTGTCTGTCTATTTCACCATATTTAAATCTACAAATATCTCGTGTCCTTAGAAATATAGCCTTCTGAATGATTTCTCAAATCCATATGTATATGTGAATGTTTATGTGACAAAGAGAGAGCCATATATAACTGTATTCGCTAGAATATAGTCTAAATATTGTTTGAAATGGTTACCCCTATGACTTCCTACCAAAACCATAGGAAAATTACAGGGTGATAACATCTTGACATCATTGCTGGGGAATAATCACTATTATCTCCATGGGAAAACGACATTGTCCTAGATCTACGACCTGGTTGAGCAGTCGGTATTAGACACAAAATTTGTTGAAATTATATGGCGACTCACTCTAAAAAACATTTAGAAGGATATATTGTGGAAATTAATCCCAGTGATAGATTAATTTTACTCACAGCAATTATCAATTGTACATGCAAAATCACTCACAAAAGAGACTGAATATGGAACTGAACACTAAACTGTATTAACTCAGTGTACAATAGCCAACCCTGTAACATAATAGGTTGCTGCATTAAATAATTACATAAGGGATTCGAATGCATGAGGAGGCAATTCAAATCTATTCAAAAGCAGGCTTACTAAAATTAGGCAAATCCCCCATAGGTGCATAAAGTAGTTTCGAAATCAGCTAAGGAGCTCACAAATTGGAAAACGCACTTAGGAAAGATAAAATTTGATGGAATGACAACTCATACATGCTTTTCATAGGATAAAAGAGTGGAGGATGTGGAGGAAAAAAAACTAGTTAACCTCACCTAGTCAAACTTTCCCAATTGCCTTAAAGCACTGAAAAAGCAGGCAATAAAGCAGAAAAAGCAGAAGGGTGCCTAGGAGGCCAGGAATAAATTAGAATTGATTCCTTGAGGTTTCCCAAGTGCTACATGAGTCAAAATAGGCAAGTTTGACCACTATGGATAGGTAAATGACAATTTGCATAAGGTGGGACACATGAACTAGGCAAATAAGACGAAAATAATTAAATTAATGTCTAAGGTAGCTAACTATGGGTTGATTATTCTAACACCCCCCCTTAAGCCTGACTTATGAGTAATATATTAGAAAATTATAGGGCCTAGAAACAAGGCTTAGTCACCCTTTACATACCGCATGTCCATACAACCAAGGAAAGAGGCAAAAACCACATGGAAAAATCCTCCCTTAAACATGGACTGTAAAACAAAATTTGGAAATCTTGTATTCACTCATGCTTCATAGCATGATCAGAAATCCCCAGCAGTGATTTGAGATTGCTGAAGGTCTTCTCACAAAATTCTTTGGTGAAGATATCAGCTACTTGTATTGAAGATGAACAGAAGAGTAGGTGAATGGTGCCATCATGCACAAGCTCTCTGATGTAGTGCATATGGATGTCAATGTGTTTGTTTCTCTGCATCTAAAATGGATCATTGCATATTCGAATGGTACTCTGGTTATCACAGTAGATGGTAGTTGAGTACTATGATTCGAAACCACACTCTCCAAGTAACCCCTGCAACCATAAACATTGAGTTGTTGCATTAACAACTCCTCTGTACTCCGCTTCTGTACATGAGAGTGCAATGGCACTCTATTTCTTGCTTGACCAGATGATTGGCCCTTCTGTAAGCATGAACACATATCTGGATGTGGACTTTCTATCTGTGCTATCACCTGCCCAATCACTGTCAGTAAATCCAATCAAATCAAAATCAGATTTTGCTTTATAGAAGATCCCATGTGTCCTTGTTCCCTGAACAAAGGTAAGGATCCTTTTGGATGCTTTCCAATGGATCTCATGAGGCTGATCCATGTATCTAGAAGCCACACTTACTGCATAATAAATATCAGGTCTAGTATGTGTAAGATACAAAAAACATCCAATCAATTGCCTATACAGTGTATTGTTTACCATAGGTGAAGAATCAACTTCTTCCAGCTTCACTCCTAAAAGGAAAGGAGTCTTGCTTGGTTTGCAATCCTTCATTCTAAATTTGTTCAGAAAATCCAAGGCATACTTGGACTGGTGCACCTTGATTCCATATTTGGTTTGAGCAATCTCAAGCCCCAAGAATTGGCTTAAGAGCCCCAAATCTGTCATGGAGAAGGCTCGGTTCATTGCACCCTTCAAGGAAGCAATCTCATCCTTTGAGCTTCCTATGATGAGAAGGTCATCAACATATAACACAATGATCATTAATGAACCATTAATTAACTTCAAATAGAAATTTGGATCTGATTTGCACCGAACAAAATTCAGTGATAGCAAGAAGCTATCAATCTTGGCATACCAAGCCCTGGGGGCTTGCTTTAGGCCATACAATGAATTTCTCAACCTGCACACAAGAGATGGGTTAGTAGAAAATTCTTGAGGCTGCTGCATGTATATCTCTTCAGTGAGATCTCCATTCAGTAAGGCACACTTTACATCCATGTGATGTACCTCCCATTGCTTTGAAGCTGCAATGGCTAAGGCTAGCCTGATGGAATCCATATTTGCCACTGGTGCAAAGGTCTAATTGTAATCTATGCCATGAATCTATGAGTAGCCCTTGGCTACCAATCTATCCTTGTACTTTAGAGGTGAACCATCAGCAGCAAATTTGGTCTTGTACACCCACTTACACTGAACTAGCTTCCTCCCTGGGGGAAGATCCACCAGCTCCCAAGTGTTGCTCTTATGGAGTGAGCTGAACTCTTCCTTCATGGCTACTTGCCATCTTGGATTGCCTACTTGTTATAGAGGATTTCACCACACTAGGTGAATCACAATTTGTATGGCCTTCCCCTGTCCCGCTGCAGACTCTTTAGACCCCATGGAACATATTTTATCCTTTGATGTTTCCTTAATCATCCCTAAAACTATATGAAAAATGATATACGCGGCTTTTTACCCAATAACCGCGTACATACGCTAATCTGACCCCGATAACCGTGTACATCGGGATGTGTGCATAGTCCAAATAATTTTGGAGTTTTCCTTGACTTGGATCTGACTCATTCAACTCCTGGCCTTCCATATGCCTTGAGATCGCTTGGATTCGACCCTTCATTATCCCTTGTGAAGCTATATAAGGAACCCCTCGGTACATTGAAGAGATATAGAGAGATTGAAGCAAAGAAACTATAGTCCATTGTTGCCAGAATTTATACTTGAGTCTGCATCCCTTTGTCCCTTGGAGCATTGTTGTGTTCTTCCCAAGCTTGCCTTTTGCTAGTAAGCTTGCTATCGAGAGATGGAGGATTGAGGTGGTGGAGGCCCAAGTGTGGGATTTAGTTTCTTTAGTTCGTAGACATGCCGTCAGAGGTTGTATCTATATTGTAATATTTGATTTATATTAATAAGAACTATCTTTCCTGTCCAATGATGTGTATTTGATTAATGTTGTATCCATTGGAATATGTCAAATGATTTTACATTATTGATGATATATATATGCTAGAATAGATCTAACACCGTGATATATAGTATGCTTGTATTGTTTACTTGTTGTTGAGGAAGTATTATAGCAATTCAAGATGAATATTGGAAATCTCAACGGGGATCTACTTCAACCGTCCGGAATAAGGTACGAGGTCTGATCCTTTAGTGTTAGACATTTTATTTCTATTGCATATTGGGAAAGATTGATTTCTGGAGTCAAGTATATCTGTTGTGGTACCCCAAGCCATAGAAATTTCTCTCTGTAACAGAATTGGCGACTCCACTAGGGAGTTCCTAGTAGTTGTCCTTTGGGGGTGATCTTCTCGGCATTCAATGTATTTGAATTGCTCTTTCTCTCTTGTTTCTGTGTCAGGTCTAGGGGCATGTATGCCTGGTACAGTCTGATTGGAGTGAATTTTTTCTCAACCTGCCTGTTTTCCTTGCTTTATGCACCTTTTCTTCCTATACATGGGTTTTTGATTTACAGTCGCGTATACACACGGTTTCCTCTGTGATTTTGGCATATACACGCGGTTTTACTGTGAACGGTCGCGTATACCATGTATTTTTCCTTTTTGTGGAAGATTGTTGGTTGCTGGGTGAATGCTGTTAGTTGCTGAATTTCCTTTGGCATTGCCTGAGTCTATTTTGACCTCTGTTTCTGACCGAAAACGTTTTTTTTTAACCTAAATTTTTTTTTAGGAAAGTTCTTGTCATGGCATTTTCGATTTTTTGTTTGAGATTAGTGCATTAGGGTTATTTTACCTTAGTGCTATGCTTGGATGTTGTTTATGTGTGCTTGCAGAGTCTAAGGGTGGTAGAATCATTCGTTTGCTTTTTGCATCTCTTATATTTTAAAAAAATCCAAAAACATTTGCTTATCATCATGCATTGCATTTTGCACTTTGCATTTTACTTGCACTAAATCTAGATTTGCTTTGGAGTACTAGTTAGGATTTCATATAGGGAAATTCACATTCATCATTTGAAGAAGAATTGTGCATTTCACGTAGTACGCATACCCTGTTTACATGGACACAATGCATTTTCATTGATTGTTACGGTGTGCATTTTACCTCATGTTGCGTCATAACACCACTAGTTGCACGGCCATATCCTATTTTTCAGTAATAAAGCCAACTAAAATCAACGCTAATTAAAATGAATTACACTCTTTTATTTTCTAGGGTACACCAACAAGCTTCGGTTTTAGGATCTTGGAATAGTTCATTGTAAGTTAATTCTCCAAGATCACTAAACGACAACTAGGTGTCTGTTCAGGGAGTGTGTGAAATCCTTGGTATAACCATCATTCTTGGGATCCTCCTCTCAAACGGGAGTTAAGCATGAGGAAATGTGAGCGGTTATTGATTGGGATGACCCCTATTCATAACTGAGTAGCACCGGCGATATTGCCAGGATTGTATTCGTATCTGGGGGCTCTTTTGAGATTTTCGGGCTTTGCTACCCTGCCCATACGGTCAATCCCGCCTGTGACTGTCCGCTTGAGCTTTGATTATATTGACGTGACCTTAGTGACCTTACCTAGGATATCGAGGGGGTACTTGTAGAGGTTATTATGCATGTGTCCCGGGCAGGTTGGGGTTGGACAGCACTGTCGATTTATGCTTTGAAGCTGAGGGCCACAATAATTGGTTACATAACTCCACTTGTTGTGTATGGGAGTCTCAGGCCTCTCCTAGGCGAGACATACCTACTTCATTCAGGAGCTCACTTATCCATCCCTTGTTTGCTTGCATTTGGCTTTAGATTTTACTAGTGATTGCTCTGTGCACGCTAGTTGGCCTAGGGTTTACGTAAATAGAGAGTCTTTGCTATTTTTTGAGTCATTGTGGATTTGAGTGTGTTTCCGCGCTGTTCTCGTCGGTTAGTAGGACTTCCGCCTTCTACTTCTCCTCCTCCTTTGGGAGAGAGACCTAGGTGGACTATGTCACACACTGATTCACACACCATGGAGGACCATTCAGAGACTATTCCTGATCCACCTCCTCCCGTTCGTATTGACGATGGGGAACTTAATCCTATGTACAATCCTTCACCTGACCTAGTTGAGTTTGGTCCTATGATAATCTAATAGGATCCTTGCACGATCGATCTACTCACCCTAGGGATGATCCCCCATTGACACATTACCGGTATGGAATGTCGGAAGATGCCGAGACTCACTTTGAACCTGCCAGTACTATCTACGATAGTTATGCTATGACTGGTTTTCCTATGCATGATTTGACATTCCATGTCGAATCCGACTTCAAGCATAACACTATGCTTGGGGGAAATCCCATACCTTATCTTGCGGAGAGGTTTGGGAGTACTAGTCACATTGCACCTTCCATCCCTGTGGTGGAAGCTACATCTTATCTCCCTCCTAGGTCTAGGGTTAGCGATCCCATTAGGATACCAAGTCCCAAACGAGTGATGATAGGCACTAGTACATATCTTATTACTGAACTTCCTTCGTCCTCAGTTCTGAATTCTTCAAATGTACATCCTCCACCTTATCCACGTGGTCCTTCGAGCCGATATATGGCTACAAGTCAGGTCCGTACTGCGGTTACTAGGCCGATTGTGTCTCAAGTCCATATACCACCCGCTGCTTCGGGAGGTTATATTCACCCTTATAGTGGTTAGCTTGTTACGTCCGGGGCATATATACCTACTTCTGGTATGTATGTTCCTCCTTCTGGAGCCTATCTTCCTACCTACGGAGTTTCCCATGGGACGTCGCATGTGATGACCTATGGACCTTATTATGGGATGTAGTATGGACAATTTCCTTCACCTTACGGAGGCGGGTATCAACAACCTGCTTACTCTCATAATTATGGCTTCGTAGCTCCTACTATTCAAGGTCCACCTTACTATGGTACTTCCACACCACCCTATACGGGTCAGACGGGAGGAGGAAATTATGGCCAAGGCCATAGTGGTGCTCAAACCTATGTGAACCAGGGAGCGGTCCATCGACCTCATCATCCTAGGTTCCCTTTCCTTGTGACACTTAACCTTCCTGATTTATCGAGACTTACGAATGATCTCGTGGCTCACGACCCGGCTTGGCCAGCTATCCCTACCAAGCTTCCTTCGGACATACCTAAGTTAGAAGGAAAATCGGGAGAGGATCCAAGCGAACACGTTACCACGTTTCACCTTTGGTGCTCTTCGAATTCATTACATCAGGACTCAGTCTGCTTATGACTATTTCAACGCAACCTCACAGGGCCTGCTGCGAAATGGTATATAGAGTTACCAAAGGGAGCCTTTACTTTGTTAGATGATCTTGCAATGACTTTTCTTAATCACTTCCAGCTACCAGTACGCTATGATGTTGGTACTGAACTCTTGTCAACATTTCGGCAAGATAAAGCCACCCATATTTCTGATCATATTCAGGAGTGGCATAGACGGAAGAGATTAATTAAAGCTTTTATACCGCCAGAGTTCCTTCTCGAGTGGTTCCTCAAGTCTTTATTTCCATATCTCGCGAAGGATGTTTCCACATCCGGAGTGCAGAATGAGGAACAAGTGATCTTTAGGGAGCAGGAACTGGAATTGATTTATGCTCAGTCCGGTTTGTTGTATGAGATTATTCCCAATGCTCCTCGTTCCATTTTCGATCCCAAGGTCAAACCTGGACCACATGCCAATGGCATTGTGGGTTGTGCAAGTGCAAAACCTGCGGATTCAGTTGCAAAACAAGTTAGTCAATTGTCACTCAACCAATATGCTTTGGTACAAGCTACGGCTTCATCTCAACCTGCCCAAACGGCGAGTGTACTTTCTGTGCAATCGTCGGACCAGAAGGGTAACCAGCAACCCGGACGGAATAGAAGAAAGGGTAAGAATAATAATCGAAAGGGTGGGAATAAGAATGAGAATGCTTCCAATCATGACAAGAACGGTCAAAATGCTGGGGGGCACAAGCAAGTGAAACGAAAGGTTAAATTCCCTTGCAAGCTTTGTAAGGATGATCACCTCACTTACTTGTGCCCTCGAATTGATGAAGCTTTGAGACTCTTAGCGTAAGGACCAGCTGTGCTAACGAACCCTTTACCGCATAACCAGAACATGAACTCAAAGTCCCAGGAGCAATCTAGTGAGAATGATCCATCGGAGACTAGTGCTTGTGGGTGCATTAACATGGTCTGTGTTGCTAAGGTTGTGACTCGTGCGAAATATTATGGATCATCACAACCCAACCCAGGCAAAGAACACGATCCACCAGGAACCCCTTTACGCATTGAGAAACTTGTGGATAAACCTGAAGCTGCACCTCACATTCCTAAGGGGGTACTTAAGCGCTTGGGGCATAATCCAAGTACCCGAGCCGCCCAGAATTATTCAGTTGTCGAGTAATTGGGCCATACTCCTTGTGCGATGTCTGCATTGGAAGTGCTTCAGAGTTGTCCTTTGCAAAGGAAGGCTTTGCTTTCTGCTCTTGGTGTGAACGGTGATGATTCTTCCTCAGTGATCAAATTTGAAACCGCAGGACATCACCCTCGCTTTCCCTACTATGTGTCACTTTTGGTACATGTATAATGTCTTAATATGATCGTCAAGCGCACTGTGATTGACGAGGGCGCTGTTACCTCTGTGATTTCTTTGTCCTGTTGGAAGGGTCTTGGTTCTCCCGAGTTGTCAAAATTAGCGACTATGTTAACTGCTTTTGATGGGATATCTTTTAGGCCGCACGACATCCTTCCTTCCCTTAAGGTCCGTTTGGGGGGGAAGACTGTTGCAATAGAGGTTGAGGTGGTTGATGCGCCCCTCGACTACAATCTCTTGCTGGGTCGGAACTGGATGTATAGTATGCAATTCTTTGCTTCTTCCTTGTTGGCATGTTGTATGCTTTCCACATAATGGGAAGATTGTAATGATTGATCAAATGGCATTCAAAAGTTCCCATGTTACTGCATATTCGGGAGCTTCGGTCCCGATCATTGAACACTCTCAGCTGGCAACTGGGAGTGTGGGTGTAGGCATGTATTCATCCCTCATGGGAACCTTCAGTTGTCCTGCACCGATCCTCATGATAGGATCTCGTTCCGATAAGGCTTCGTCTTCTACGACCTCAGTGTCTTTTCGCACCACTCATATGGAAGACCCTTGGATTCTTCCTATGCTGAGTATTTTGAGTGATCCTATCGAGACCAACGTGCTGCTTCCTGCAGCCATGATTGCTTATCAAGCCAATCTTCAAAGTGTTGTGGAGCCTTGTTCTTCCTCTTCCCGGACAGAGGAGGAAGACCCCTATGTGCTGCCGGCATGGGCAGTACAGTCTTCTCATGCCCACGACTGCCTTGACATGGTTTTCCCTTCAGATGAAGCGATCATTTAGGCTATGTCGGGTGTTGAGCCGCCATGGGAGGAACTTCATCATAGATCATATTTCCTTCCACCGCTTGACCGTTTGGAGCATGAGGATTATAGGGAGATTCTTAGTCAAAGGGTTGGTAGTCCTGTGGTTACATTAAGCTCTCCCGGTCAGATGGCTGATGGAAACATGGTGAACATATCTTCCATGATTGCTATCAACATCTCTCGAAATCTTGGCACCATCGAAAATGTCTATATTGGGGCCGAATGTTCCCAAGATGAGATTCTCGAATATACCGAGCTATTCAAGGAATTTCATGATGTTTTTGCTTGGTCTTATGATGATATGCCAGGTATTGACCCTCATATTGTTGAACATGAAATTAAGACTTACCCCAACGCTAAGCCTGTTCGACAATGTTTACGCGCTGTGAATCCTAGGAAAACACCCGCCATTAAGGCAGAGATAGAGAAGCTGTTGAAATCCGGTTTCATCTATCCCATTCCCTTGACAGAGTGGGTTTCAAACCCAGTTCCGGTGGATAAGAATTAGGGAGTGATCTGAATATGCACTGATTTCCATGATTTGAATCGTGCCTGTCCTAAGGATAACTTCCCCACACCATTTATAGATCAAATTTTGGATGAGTGTGTGGGTAGCGAGGTGTTCTCCTTCATGGATGGCTTTTTCGGGTATAATCAGATCCAGATTAAACCTGAGGACCAACACAAGACCGCATTTATTTGTCCTTGGGGAACGTTTGCATATCAGAAAATGCCTTTCGGCCTTAAAAACGATGGAGCTACATTTCAGCGGGCAATGACCTTGATTTTCCACGATCTCAAGTCAATTATTGAAGTATTTTTGGATGACCTCGCTGCTCACTCTCGTATGAGAATGCGTCATCCCTATCACTTGAGATTGGTATTCGAAAGATGCCGGCACTATTCAGTTCAATTAAATCCTCATAAGTGCATCTTTTGCGTGAAGTCAGGTCGTTTATTAGGATTCATCGTTTCAAAGGAGGGGATAAGAGTCGATCCCTTGAAGGTTGAGGCAATACTTCAGTTGTCTCCCCCGAAGAACATCCGTCATCTTCAGTGTTTGCAAGGTATGGAAAACTTCTTATGAATATTTGTTGTCAATTTTTCCAATTTGACTAGAGGCTTCATGCATCTCTTGAAGAAGGATACTCCCTTTGAATGGGATGAGTGAGCCCAGGAATCATTCGATGCACTTAAGCGAGCCCTAGCATTGGCCTTGGTGATTAGTCCTCCAGATTATAGCCGTGATTTCCTATTATATGTGGCCGTGTTGTTAGAGACGATTGGTATGGTTTTGGTTCAGGAGGATGAGGAGCTCCAAGAGCATGTCATATATTATCTGAGCCGAAACCTTATTGACGCAGAGATTCATTATTCTCATGTCGAGAAGCTTTCCCTAGCAACCATACATGCGGTTCAGCATTTGAGACATTATATTCTCCTTCACCAGACCTTGGTAGTGGCCCATGTCAATCCATTTTAGTTCGTCCTCACACGAAGGATGATTGGGGGAAAATATAATAAATGGATTGTCATTCTGCAAGAATTTGATCTCGAATTTGTTTCGGTAAAGTCGAAGAAGTCGTTAATTTTTGCAGAACTTATATCAGATTTCCCAAGCGAGGCCGAGGAGTTGGTTTGTGAGGATATGTTTGTTGATGAACATATATTCTTAATCTCAACGTCTGACCCATGGTATGGAGATATCATAGTATATCTGCAAACACAGAGGACCCTTGCTTACCTCTCGCGAGATGAACGGCGACAATTATGTCACGTCTCTAAGAACTACCTTATAGTGGACAATACTTTGTACCGTCGTGGGGTAGATTCCATTTTACGACGTTGTTTAACTCATGAGGAGGCTGAGGTTGTGCTGAATGATTGCCACGGAGGGGCATGTGGTGGTCATTTATCTGGGCTTTCTACAGCTCAAAATATTTTGAGAGCGGGTTATTTCTGGCCGTCAATCTTTAAAGATTGTGTTGATGCGGTCAAGATTTTCCACCCTTGCCAGGTGTTCACACGGAATATGTGCTTGAAGCCTACCCCTTTACATCCTATTATCACCGCCAATCCCTTCACCAAGTGGGGGCTCGATTTTATGGATTGCAACCCAGATTCAGCTGGGGGGCACCATCACATTATAGTGGCTGTGGATTATTTCACGAAATGGACTGAGGCAATGCCTACAGTAAAATCCAATGGTGAGACAGCCTCTCACTTCGTATTCAACCAAATCATTACTCAGTTCAGGATTCCAAAAGAGCTTGTCACTGACCATGGCTCGCACTTTCAGAACTGTATGATGGAAGAGTTGGCGTCCAAGTTAGGGTATAAGCAAGAGCACTCCTCTTCTTACTACCCCCAAGCGAATGGATAGGTTGAATCAGTGAATAAATCACTTAAGTCCATTCTCCAATGAACCATCGCACAAAGCAAGACGAATTGGCATATTATGTTATACCCTGCTTTGTGGGCATATCGAACCGCGGTTAAGACTGCCACTGGTTTTTCTCCATATCAGCTTGTGCATGGAGTCGAGTCGATATTGCCAGTTGAATGTGAAATCCCTTCATTGAAGCTAGCTGTGGAACTCTTACCTGACACTTTACCTTTGGAGGAGCGTTTGGTCCACCTCAAGCAACTTGATGAGCAGCGTCGAGATGCCTTGGTGGCTCTTGAAGTTAATAAACATTGCGTTAAGGTCCAGTACAATAAGTATGTCTGTTCAAGAGTGTTTAGTGAAGGAGACTTGGTCCTTTTGTGGGATCAATCGAAAGAACCCTTGGGGGCAGGTAAATTTAATCCTATGCGGTGTGGTCCTTACGTGGTCAAGCGTGTCTTAGAGAAGGGTGCCTATGAGTTAGTCGATTACGAGGGCACAGCTTTGGTGGAGCCTAGAAATGGGCTCTTTCTCAAAAAATACTATGCATGATCTTTAGCCAAGGCTGCTTATTGTATATTATTGTACAGTTTTGCATAGTTAGGTATTTTCTTATCGTGATCGGGTTTGTGATTAGTTTCCATTTCTTTTGGCAGATGTCAATGGAATCTTCCACCTACATAGGATTCGCGAATGGTGCAAGCCATCACACTCAGCACTCAGCCTCTGCTGCTTGGGTGATTTATAATCCTATGGGTCAAGTATTGTCTTCAGGAGGCGTATGTCTACGGCCATATTCCAACAATGTTGCTGAATATAGGGCCGTTATTGAGCTTCTACGGGATGCCATTTCACATGGCATTCTATCTCTTGAGGTACGTCTTGATTCGGAGTTAGTAGTGTCACAGCTTAATGGTTTGTACCATGTTAGAGATCTGATGTTATTGAGAAGATTCTTACGTGTGAGATTGTTAGAACGACAATTTGACAGTATAACATATATACACATTCCAAGAAATGATAATCAAGTTGCTGATTCATATGCTAACTACGTGTTAGATTGGCATTTGTTTCATTCATAATAAATTAATCACAAACATTTTTACACATGTAAATAAATAAACTGATCACCATAAACCTTTATATATATATATAAAATGTGGTAATACATAGTGTCATATAAAAAAGTGGAGCTTTCAAAACTTCCATCATATAATACACGGTAGTACAAAACATATACACTCCCAAGAATCTAATCTTGTAGAGGAGGGTTGTGATCATGATACGTCACTACGGCTCTAACTAGCTGCCGGAATAAATGCACCCATGCACGTGGCACACCCACCACCTGTCGCTGCATGGCCTCAGGCAAGTCCTCAATTTGCACCATGGGAACTCTATGAGTCAGTCACACGAAGTTGGTATGAATGCTCTGGAGCGTTCGCTCCACATCTGCACCTGTGATCTCATCCCCTCTTCCCCTCCGTCTATGACGTGGGAAGCCCTTTGTTCGCCATGGTCCCACATCTGCACATGAGTGGTAGATGTCACTATGTGTTGTCACCCAAAAAAATGTCTTTTTGATTCCACATAATCAAGAAAACACAAAAAAATTAAATAACTCAAATTTTTTTTAAAAGAGTGAGAGTTGAGATTCGGTACCTATCTCTCCATATGCCGATCCTGGTGGCAATGGCATGTCCGAATCCCCCCGGAAATCTATCCCTCCATAGGGGTATTCATCTATGGCAACAATCTGTCGTCGCCACCATGGAAAGAAGTCAGCTGGATATGGGTTGGCCACCCTACCACCCCCCAGTCTACGCATAGCATCTGCCCAACGTCGTTGGGCCAGATATTGAACCTCGTGGAGAGGAACATCCACTCTAGGGCTCAATTTTGGAACATGCTCCAAGAAGAATGTGCTCAGAATGCTGCTAAACCCGAAGTTCCGTATCCTTCCTACCTTACACTCACTGAGCTGGTGTTTCATGTTGCTCAGTAGTGTAGTACTCCAGTCGTATATGGTCGGTCTCATACACTCCACCGCATAGAACATCAATGGCCGCGAGGCCTAATGGAGTGAGGCTAAGCCTGCTATCCTGCCCAGCGTCAGTAGTATGGCCTTTAGGCCCAGCACCTGTATAGCATTAGTCGGGACTTGACTCCCCACCTTCTCAGTCTCTGGGTAACAGTACACAGCTACTTACTCATCGATAGTAAGCCCACCGCCTGGCCCACCTCGGGAACGAAAGTTCACCACCTCCCCTCGTCTTGATAGACCAGTGATAAAGTATATATCTTCCACCTCTATGGTGAGAGACATCCCATCTATCCAGAAGGAATCTGAGTCTGGATCCCAATAGTCTACCAGCATCTCTAGTAGTCTTGGTTTGGCCCTCAAACCACCAAGACACTAGAACTTGTAGAGTCCGCATGCTTGAAGAGCTTGTTGTGCCCTCACGTCGGCCCTTATAGATTCCTCTACTTCACCATGCTCATGCTCTCTCCATTCTAGCACCATCCTGCAAGAGAAATTACCCAATTGTCCATTAGATTCCTTTAAATTCACTTGTGCGGCATCATACGCGACTGTTTTGCAAACAGCTGCGTATGTACGCGGGTTCTAGCCTCTTTTCCACGTATCTCCATCCCTATACGCAGAAAAATCTTCGATATCCATGTGGGCCGCAATGCTCATGTAGAGATTGCCTAAACAACCTCATTTCACCATGAAAATTAGTAAAAAATATATCAAAATGCATGAGGAGAGCATGAGTAATTACCTGGAAGAAATGGTTGTGAATTCCGCCAGCTGGATCTCCTGGAATTTGCAGTTGAAAATTAGAGCTTCTAACCATTTTGGACCGTTTCTGGCATATTTTTTGATGTAGAAGACCATTTTCAGTGCCGTTTTAGCGATTGGATTGACCCGTTCATACTGATCTCAGGTATAACATCTACACTAGCATATAGGTTAGGTTCACCACCATTTTAATTTTTGCATGACCTTATGACCATGTCACCATGACCTTAGGTACGAACCCACTCTATTGTGTCACGGAACCTTCTTGCTGCTATAGAAGTGGCATGATATGAGTGGTAGAGATTCACCTTACATGGGTACCCTAGTTAGCGCATTATTTTGCATTTGGTGCCCATGCTGACGTTTTCTCCTTTAGGGTGTGGGAGTTCGTTGTATAGTACCTCCATGACATTTTGCAAGAGCCTCATACTCCTCTTGATCTTATGTTGGCCTGTTTCTCTCCGGACTCCCCCTATGTCAAGTTGTGAATGCATTATCATGAGCTTTGCCTGCCTTATTGAGCTTTATGCCGGCTCTCTTGACATTGTGTTTCATCCATATAACCCGAGCTTGTCTCATGTCTAGCCATGCAGAGCCATTTTTTATATCATTCACAGCTTGATCCCCCTTTTTACTGGGAGGTGATTTTCCCTTGAGTGTCGATATCCTACACATGTATCCTTGCATTCAGCATAGGTATGTTCCACTTCTTGGAACTAGTTTGTTTTCCCTGATGACACTCGTCTCCTCCTAGTTTGTAAATATAAAGCTAGTTTATTCTTTTTTCAAGCTTTTCAAATAACTGAAAAAGTCCAAAAAAAAAAAAATCAAAAAACCAAAAAAGCCAGACAAGGAAAGATGTTATCTTTGGCAGCTGTCGAGTCATGTCGCCTTTGAACAGAGCACTGTATATCACATCCATTGGTTGGATTATAGTTTGACTTTAGGAGCTGTACTCATTTATCTCAGTTTATCTCCATTGACTAGTTAAGCTTCCAGTCCCTATCGAGCCTTTGTTGATGCCTCCTGTGTCACAGAGATGTCCTAGTTTGTATATCGAGTCTATGTTGCCTTCATTCAGTCACCATACGCCGTTATTCTCTTGTTTGAAGGAAGTTGAAACCTGTGTCGGCCATTCCTCAGTTATCTTGACTTTGCATGTCAGCCATTCCCAGCACGGTTACTGGTTCATGCACCTTATGATCGAGTCCTTCCACATTAGACAGCTTTACTGAGTACCTCGTGTTGGATGATGGGGGATGCCTTAATGCCCTCCTTCTAGTGGATTTCATCCCATCGACTTCAAATCATCTATTCTGGGATTGGAGTCTAGAGTCTTTTTGAGTGCCTTGAGACTTGCAATCATTAGTGGCAGGTCCTCTTGCCATCGACAATTTCTTGGGAATACATCAATGTCCCCTGATCGATGGATCCTCTCAAGTGTTTGACCTCAACACATCTATTCACACTTGTTAGTTTGCACTCTAGTACCTTGATTCCCATTTTCATTATCGGTGGTTAATCTAGCGTTTATTGACGGTATACATTAATGACCGGTAATCAGACGATGAAATACTATGTTCGAACTCGACACCTCTATTGGCATAGTAGGACATGTACTCGTAGCGGTTTGTGTAGAGGACTTTCCAGACTGGTGGCATCTCTTATATGCTACCTCTTTGATCATTCCTGTGTTTGTGATATTTTAGCTCTCGTGACTTGATACCAGTGTATGTCAGATATTTCTAGCCACTATGGAGATCTTGATCTATTATATATCTTCATCCATTTTAAAGATCATGGTCCTTTGTATATCTTCATCATGGGGATTCTGATCTATGCATATTGTACGTGGCGATGACCACATATGTGATATCATGTATTATGCCTATTCATGGCCATTGTACTCTTATGTATCCGGTACTACTATATGTACTTACCGTTATATGCAGAGTTGTGTTATTGTACTATGCTGATTGGGTGGCTGGTCTTCCATTTGGGTACCTTCATCACTCCACTTCTGGGATGGACTTATAATGTATTTCGTCCATCGTATGACACCTCTGACCTCATACATTAGGGGGCATCTATTATAGCAGATTTCACCACACTAGGTGAATAACTCTTTGTATGGCCTTCCCCTGTCCCGCTGCAGACTCTTTAGACCCCATGGACCATCTTTTATCCTTTGATGTTTCCTTGATCATCCCTAAAACTATATGAAAAATGATATACATGGATTTTTACCTGATAACCGCATGCATACGTGGATCTGACCCCGATAACTGCATACATCAGGATATGTGCATAGTCCAAATCCTTTTGGAGTTTTCCTTGACTTGGATCCGACTCATTCGACTCCTGGCCTTCTATATGCCTTGAGATCGCTCGGATTCGACCCTTCATTATCCCTTGTGAAGCTATATAAGTAACCCCTTGGTACATTGAAGAGATATAGAGAGATTGAAGCAAAGAAACTATAGTCCATTGTTGCTGGAATTTATACTTGAGTCTGCATCCCTTTGTCCCTTGGAGCACTGTTGTGTTCTTCCCAAGCTTTCCTTTTGCTAGTAAGCCTGCTATCGAGAGATGGAGGATTGAGGTGGTGGAGGCCCAAGTGGGGGATTCAGTTTCTCTGGTTTGCATATGTGCTGTCAGAGGTTGTATCTATCTTGTAATCTCTGATTTATATTAATAAGAACTATATTTCCTATCCAATGATGTGTATTTGATTAATGTTGTATCCATTGGAATATGTCAAATGCTTTTACATTATTGATGATATATATATGCTAGAATAGATCTAACACCATGATATATAGTATGCTTGTATTGTTTACTTGTTGTTGATGAAGTATTATAGAAATTCAAGCTAAAGATTGGAAAGATCAACGGGGATCTACTTCAACCGTCCGGAATAAGGTACGAGGTCTGATCCTTTAGTGTTAGACATTTTATTTCTATTGCATATTGGGAAAGATTGATTTCTAGAGTCAATTCTGTCTGTTGTGGTACCCCAAGCCATAGGAATTTATCTCCGTAACATTGCTGCATATTCATATGTCTGAGGATCTGATTCCACCATCAGATAGCATTTCTC
The DNA here is from genome assembly GCA_001517045.1 of Pseudotsuga menziesii. Lineage (NCBI taxonomy): Eukaryota > Viridiplantae > Streptophyta > Pinopsida > Pinales > Pinaceae > Pseudotsuga > Pseudotsuga menziesii. The sequence goes on along the minus strand of LPNX010009006.1, from coordinate 539,134 downwards.
AGCAAACATAGGATCCTTCATGCATAGACCACTCTCAAATTGAGATCTAGTCCTCCTTGGGTCATTGGGATTCCCAGTTAGCTCTCCCGCTGCATGTAGTGTCTTGGCTGCCCATTTTGGCCTTGTAGAGCTGTTAGGATCTGCAATAAACTCATCACTATTAGACACATTAGAAACAAAATGTTCAACAATCTCTTCACTTACTTTCAAAGGTTCAGGTGGTGAAGAGGCTTCTCCAACTTCCACTGCTGCAAGGGGTTCTTCTTGAAACTGAACACACCTTTCAATAAAGGATTTATTTGTGTTCAAATTTATCAGCTTGTACCCTTTTGAATCTTCAAAGTACCCAACAAATAGACACTCTTGGCTTTGGGGCTGCAAAGCCTTCCTCTTCTCTGTTGGAATTCTAGCCCAAGGCTTTGAGCCAAAAATCCTGAAATGGGTCACATCTGGCTTGTGCCCACTCCATGCTTCAAAGGGAGTCATACCATCAAGATGTTTATGAGGCACCCTATTCTGGATATAGGCTGCACAGTTTATAGCTTCGGCCCAGTACTTTGGTGGCAAATTTTTGGCCTCCATCATGCATGTTGCCATCTCCTTTAGTGATCTGTTCTTCCTCTCAGCAACACCATTCTACTGTGGTGTGTAAGGGATAGAATGTTGCATCTGAATACTTGCATCTACACAATAACTAATAAACTCAGACTTGACATAATCACCACCCTTGTCATATCTGAGGACCTTGAGTTTCCTCCCAGACTGGTTTTCAACCAAATCCTTAAAGACTTTGAAGAGGCCAAAAACTTCAAACTTGTGTTTCAGGAATTAAACCCAGCAATACCTGGAAAAGTCATCTATGAAATTCAATGCATATTGGCCTGAATCATGGACATATGAGGGAATGGGCCAGCAATATCACTGTGGATCAAATTGAGGGGTGCAGAGGTTCTCTCATGACTAGCTCTCTCAAATTTATGCTCTGGGTGTTTTCCTAGGATACAACCTTAGCAGACTCCTTTGGAAAATTTTATCTTGGGAAACCCTATGACCATCTCTTTTTCACTAAGATCATAAAGATACTTGTAATTTAGGTGGCCAAATATTTCATGCCAAAGCTTTCTTTCCTCATTAGCATGAATCAGAAGAGCAAAGGGGTTTGAGTAGGGTAGGAAGTGTGAGAACATGTATACCTTTTGAGCATGATTTGCAACTCCTTTTGCAATGAATTTACCACTTGATATCTCTGTGATCTCAAATTCATCAGGGGAGAATATGACCTTCTTTGTAGACCCAGTGTGATTCATCTGGTACACTGATAAGAGGTTGGAGGCAATACCAGGCACATACAACACATTGTTGAACTGACCATGATCAAGATCAATCCTCCCTTTGCCCAAAATTTCAGTGAGAGAGTCATCTCCTAGTACTATAGGTGGTCCTTTCGACATGTCAAGTGAGGTGAATTCCTCCTTGGTCGAAACCATGTGTCTTGAAGCTCCAGAATCAATGATGAAACAAGGTGAGCTTGATGTGCCAGCAACCAATGCATGAACTCTCTCTCTGTCATATGAACTTGATCCTCCTTCCCTCTTCTTTGAGCTATCTGGAAGGGAGATGCCATTATTCTCCAAGAGTTGGGTCAGCATGTCTATTTACTTTTTCATACAGGAGCTTTCAGTGTGATTGCCCTTATTGCATAATGCGCACTTGCTCATTTCTCCTTTGTTTTTCTTCTTCTGGGTGTTCTTCTTGGAACCTTGTGGCTCCTCCGGAGACTTGTTCTTGTCCCTCTTTTGCTCAGGTGGATTTTTATCTTTCTTTTTTCTTTTTGAATCCACCCTCGAATCTCTAGCAACCAGAGCTTGGTATTTGGATGGTTTGATGGTGCCCATCATCACCAGCTGGTCTTGTTCTTGTGTGAGAGATTCCATGAAATCTGCAAGGCTAGGCATCTTCCAGGTTCGAGCTATCAAGTTTGTGTTATAGAAGGTCGAAACAAACATTGAATAGTCAGGGCCAAGCTTTGAGAGAATGTCCAAGACCAGCTGATCATCCTTCTTTTCAATCCCACATTATTTTAGCTACAAAACAAGTGCTTTGAACTTGGAGAAATAGAGTTGCATGGATTCGAAGCTATTTGGACTCAGGGAGATCAGTTCATTTTTTATTTCATGTCCCATCATCTTATTTGTCTTTCCAAAAAGATCAGTAATCTTCTCCCATACTTAATTCGGTGATGTCAATCCATAAAGATGGAAAAGGAGGTCTCTGAAAATAATCAAACACAAGAGACCATAGGCCTCATCCCTCCTGTTGTGCCATTTTATCTTCTGTGCAGCTGCATTGGGCTTTGCTTCTATTTCCATAGTCACCCTATAGAGGCCTTTCTCTCTCAACAGTATCTCTATCTCTGCTTTCCATTCAAATAAGTTGAAGGGAGTCAAGATGATCTTCTGAGATTGATCCATAGCTCAGAAATTGTCCCGGCTATCAGTAGAAGGCTCCCAGTCACTGATGTCAAACCTGCAAAACAAAATTGAAGGAGAGAAATTGATCTAAAATGGCTCTAATACCATGTGGAAATTAATCCTAGTGATAGATTAATTTTACTCATAGCAATTATCAATTGTACATGCAAAATCACTCACAAAAGAGACTGAATATCGAGCTGAACACTAAACTGTATTAACTCAGTGTAAAATAGCCAACCCTGTAACATATAACATTGCTGCATTAAATAATTACATAATGGATTTGAATGCATGAGGAGGCAATTCGAATCTAGTCAAAAGCAGGCTTACTAAAATTAAGCAAATCCCCCATAGGTGCATAAAGTAGTTTCCAAATCAGCTAAGGAGGTCACGAATTGGCAAAAGCAATTAGGAAATATAAAAGGTGATGGAATGACAAATCATACATGCTTTTCATAGGAGAAAAGAGTGGAGGATGTGGAGGACAAAAAACTAGTTAACCTCACCTAGTCAAACTTTCCCAATTGCCTTAAAGCACTGAAAAAGCAGGCAATAAAGAAAAAAAATCAGAAGGGCGCCTAGGAGGCCAGGAATAAATTAGAATTGATTCCTTGATATTTCCCAAGTGCTACATGAGTCAAAATAGGAAAGTTTGACCACTATGGATAGGTAAATGACAACTTGCATAAGGTGGGACACATGAACTAGGCAAATAAGACAAAAATAATTAAATTAATGTCTAAGGTAGCTAACAATGGGTTGATGATTCTAACATACATCACTAGAAATACTGCCAAACAGAAGAACTAACATGAGGAGCAACCCTACTGCTGAGTTGTTTCAAGAAATCTTCGATCCAGAGAGTCTGCTCCAAAAATCCAAAAAGTTGCAGAGGTTAGATAGAACTCTCTCTTTAGCTGTTGAAGGTGCTATTTCCATTAATCATATATCTAAACATTGTGTTGAAGAACTGGATCTAGTTATTCCCAGGACTAAGTCTGATTCCATCCTATCCAAAGTTATCTTAGATCCCTCCTCATTCAAATTTTCCCATACATATTGGTGGCCTGAGATCTCAGAGTCTCTTGGTGGAAATTTTAGATACTTGTCTGACCGTGAGTGCCCCATATTTTCCTCTAATTTATCCCTATCAAATTTTGTTGTCCTAAAGGAGTCTACTGTTGCAAATTTGTCTCTCATTGTTTCAAAAAGCGTTTATCTTCCAGTTTCATAGCTCCCCACATTCTTGTAGTTCTTCAAAGTATACCAATTTCTGTCACACCAATATTATCCCCCATTGTATACCTTGTTATACCTCCAAGGGTGGGAAGTAGGTTTGGCCCTCTTTGTTTTCCCATATCTCTTCATGACCTCCCTTTGGGATACTCCCAAAGGCTCAAATAATTCAATGGGGAGAGGGGGTACTCAACTGAAGAACACTTGGGATAGTTTTTAGATTGGATAGACCTAGAGGAGGTGGAATATTATGATGTTTGTTGGCTCAACCCTCAACCAACAAAACCCAGTCAATAGGGGTCCCACTCTATCAACATTCGACTTGCTGCAATCTCCCTGAGCATCAGCCCAGATAGGTTTTACCCTATTTAGCAATCTCACTCGAGATGTTCAAGGGAGGGCTAACGGAACCAATTTTCTGCAGTATAGAAGATGGTTCAAGGAATTAACGATTTATCAGCTTAATGACCAGATCAGGTCAACCGTAACCATTCATTATTGTGCATCATTCATTCATAATGGTAATATATCTAGATCAGAAAAATATAACAACATCCATAAACGGTAAAACATCGCATCATATATCCATATTCCATATTGACTTAGAATTCATTACCAAGTTTACAGGAACAAAATGATAGAAAAATAAAAAAGAAGATAACACTGATTCAGATCAACATCCGTCTCATCATATTACTTCTCCACAACCATAGATTAAAACAGATAACAATTCATCTTAGATATATCACCACTTGTTTTCTCCTCTTCCTATATCTATATCTATATATACGCTCGTGCCTTTACATTCATGGTCCACTTCTAACTAAATCCTAACTGATTTGACTAACTAATGACCAATATCCACGAAAAATGGTCAATAAGTACAAAAAGTGATAGAAAGTAATCAAAAGTAGTTTATCTTCCTCCTATCGCACTATCTTCATCTTACATGGTGTCTTCTAGGCTTGCGCAACATCCACGATGCTACGCAATTTAACCCAACCACTTGCTAATAGGCCTCCCATCTAGTCTTGTGGCTTGTCCTCAAGCCATGTCAGATGGACTTGGTGTACTCAGGAAGCTTGGATTGTTGAAACTACCCTGAGGCAGCGGTGTGTCATTTGTTGGGAATTTGTCGAACTGTGCAATTTGGTACAACTTCCTTTTCTGTGGTCAATCTCTTCTGAACTCGGCACACCACTGCAATATAATATTTCACATAATTTTTTTGCACCTTAGACCTCGAATACTGGTCATTGGACTTCTTTGATCTCACTATTACTATCAGGGTGACTCTCAGCTGCATTAAAAACAGTCTGCAATTGCAAATTCTGAGCCTTCGTGTCATCTTGGTAGCCATTCTAGCATCCACAATCTTGTCGTTCCTTGCATTCAAGCTCAGTCTAGGCTTCCTAAAGTCGATCCCATTCCCTATTCCTATAGACTTAGTCAAGTGGGGAAAGAACTATGGCCCCTTTCGTATTCCTCGTGCGTTTCTTGGTTTGCGCCTCAGACTGACTAGGAGAAGTATAGCCAAGGACAACCTTGCTAGGAACTTCTGTCTTGGATGAGCTATCCCGCATACTTGCAACTTCTTCTTCAATTTCCATGGAGGAAGCATTCTTACTCAAAATCTCCCTTGTATCCAAGGTGTTATGCATATTAACTCCAGTCCCTACTGCCTTACACAGTAGATCTTCCTACCTCTACAACTTTGGAAAGTGTAACTTCATTCCATGGTGTCCTCTCAATGATTGGCCAACTGTTTATAACACCATCCTCTCTTTGTATATCATCATTTCCATATTGGGTTCATCATTAGGACTAAATCTTGCATTAATGAACTGATTACATCTCTGATTCTGCCAACATTCTACTTGGATCTACTATCATTAGACATTACATCAAAAAGTGTCGTCATTCACCTGTCTTAATGGTCGTCATTGCATACTAATGGGACGTTCGGTCACTGTCTTCGGGTTGGTGGGATCCATCATATAAATGACACTACTGATGCTTCATATTGTTTAGCCTCTCCTTTTTGCATAGTCACCTCCTTTGATGTAGCCATTTCCTTGTGCACAACCACTTTCCCAGGCACAACCACTTTCTTCCACGCAACTACTGTTCTCTCGGTGCAACCCCTCTCTTTTATGCAATGACTATTCTCTCATCACAACCCCTCTTTTCTATGCAGCGACTGTTCTCTTGGTGCAACCCCTCTCTGCTATGCAACGTCTATTCTGTTAGCACAACCCCTCTCTTCTGGTGAAATCATGTCCTCTTTATATCTATCCTTCCCCTTCTTTATGCAGCAGCTCAAGCAGTGCACAGTGCTATCTAGTTAATTATATTAACTACTCTTTATCTAGTGCTGATTTTGACTATATCGCAATCCTATAGTTGTGGCAACGGATCCTTCTAACTGCACTAATAA